>CAMOHE010042661.1:0-22041 GCA_946598075.1 Artocarpus hirsutus | reverse complement strand
TTAAATGTTTTATAAATAAAATAAAAGCTATTACAAAACATTAAAGAGGTGCCTGACGTGGTGGTGGCAAGCATGAGAGATATACCCAAGGGTCAAGGTTCAGTTCTTGACCTTACAAAATTCTTAAATTTTTTTTTTATTTTTAAGTTTAAATGTATTATAAATATAATAAAAGCTATTATAAAACATCAACCAATAGCCCAACTAGTGTAGTGGTGGCAAGTGTGAAAAATGCACCCAAGGTGCAAGGTTCAACTCTTGACCCTACAATTTTTTTTTTTTTATTTTCTTAAGTTTAAATGTGTCATAAATGGATGATCTTATTTTTTTAAGTTTAAATGTATCATAAATAGACGGATCGTGTCGTGTCGTGTCAACACGTTTACAGCCCGTTTAATTAAACGTGTTAAATGTGTGTTTAGCGTGTTAGCACGAATTCAGCCCGTTTATTTTCGTGTTATTCGTGCCAACCCATTTATGACACAATTGATAAACGTGCGGTCCAAACCCATTTATCTCGTGTCGTTTTCGTATCGTGTCATCGTGCCGTGTCCGAATTGCCGGCCCTAGTCGAAACGAGTTGGGAGGCGGTCTCGAATCGTCGATCGGAGGTCCGGATCACAAAATCCCATATTGGCCTTTGATCGGCGGTTGGCCGCCGTTGACCGCCGTCTCTTGGCTCCGTTGGCAGCTGGGCTTGAGCCTACCCCCCCCCCCCCCCCCTAAATCAACCCTCCTGAGTTCATTGGTGGGGTCAATTTCATGAAATTTGGCCTCCATCTGCTCCAAATCAAAGGCAGCAATTCTCGGCCACACCAGCGGCTCCGATCTGCCATTTCCGGCGAAGATGGCGTGAAATTGGGTTGGGGAAAATGTTCCCTGTCCCCCTCTGAGCTTTTCCCCCCTATTGGGGCCTCTCAACACCGCGTGCAAGGGGTGGCCCGAAGCACCCCACGGCGACGCGCCTAGGCGGAGCTCGTTCTTCGCCCTCCCGCGGCGGTTGCCCAAAATTGAGGAGTCAGAAATGCTCCTCCAACTCCTCTGAGCAAAACCGTGCCATCAATTTGGCACAACAGCGGTGCGACAGGCGAGATCGCCGTTGCTCACAGCAGCCAGCGGCGGAGCAGGTGGAACTCCGACTACTGGCGGTTGAATGGTGAGATTGAGTGGGGGCTTTTGATGGCCAGCCCACTCTGATCGTTTTGGCGGAGATGGCGGCTCCGAAGGTGGTGCCACGGCAGCGACGGAGCTACTCCGTCGGGGCTGATCCAGCTGAAATTAAGCTGGGAAAAAGATGCCCTCTTGTTCCTCTCATCACCCTGAGTCCATAGAGACCAAAATCACCTCGATTTGTGGTCGGACGGAGGAGAAATTAGGTCGAAAAAATTGGGTTCCACCGCTACTTTGGGCGGCGCGTAAGCCCTGCTCCAGTGGCCTTTTGGGCTGCTCGGTACACCGTTGAGCTTAGCTCATCGAGATCTTTCCAACGGTGTGGGAGGTGTCGAAAACGGAGATCAAAATCTCAACTTCACTTTTGTGAGGAGAGAGAAAGTAGAGAGAGAAAATGATGAGAGAGAAAGTGCGAGTTTATCCTGATTTTCTCTTCTTTTTTCTTTTTTTTCTTTTTGCTTTTATATGAAAAAGTGTGAAAAACACTTTTTACATAGTCTAATTCTATACTGTGTGACTTTACAGCAGTCCAATTCTTACACTATATTACTTTTACAGTGTAATTTTTATACTGCATAATTTCATCAATGTATTTCCCTTACATTATATTATTTCAATACCGTATAATTTTCATATTATTATATAGTATTCTTCCTTAATTCATGTTTTTTATCTCAATATAATCCTTAATTTAATGTATTTTTTAATGCATTAAAATTTTGGGTCGTTACACTTGGGATGCTCCGCCATGGTTTGCTCGCCATTGTTTCTTGAGTTTTCTCAGACTCAGCGGGGTAGGGAGAGAGAGAGAGAGGGGTGTTGGGAGGGCTTTAGGGACAAAGCGGACAGGACAACATGGATTGTACTTTTCCCCTATCTTCTCCAATTGAACGCGATGACACGTCGTCGTCATGTTTGAGAAAACGACATCTCGTTTGGGACAGGAATTTTACTCTCTTGTAATTTTTTTTGTCGTCGTGTGTGACAAAACGACATCTTGTTTGGGACAGGAATTTTATACTCTCTTGTAATATTTTTTGGTAATGAAATTCGAGTAAATGACTTTTTGCTGATTTGATAGTAAATTAGTTAACTTGACTCGGGATGCGTTTGATTTGGTAGAAGTGGAATAAAATAATAATTTTTAATACCTAGTTATTTTTATATTTGATTAGACAAATAGTCATCAAAATAGAAATTTGGATGAAATTATTAGTCAACCAAAATAGTTAAATGACAATTTTAAAAATTAACCAATTTAATAATCATTTCATTCTACAACTAATATTAATTAAATTTTTTTATTTTTAAATAATCACTTCTAATATTCTAAAATTACTTTAATCACGATTCTATTAATGATTAAATAAAAGGGATATTTATGTCAAAACAATTACTATTTCAATGACTAACCAGACATAATAATAATTTGTAGTTCCACCTTCAAAAGAATAATTGTTATTCCAATATCAATCACAACGTCTAATCAAACAAAAGAACCTGAATATACTATTCAATCCATTCATATTCTTTTTTCATTATATTTTTATCTTTATTTCTATTATTTTTCAATTCCATTGAATCAAATATCACCTAGTGTTTTATCAATGATAAATTATTAATAAATCAGTAATAAATAATTACTGAATAACCATCATAAAAACATCTAGCTTAAAAAATTATCCGTTTATTGAAAAAAGTGGCAAAAAGGGCACTGGGGACATTCACCAATATCTTTTCTTCTTTACAAGAGATGGAGTGAGCACCGAATGTCCTAGATTTGCCAATCTGATCCATGCATGCACTCACTCAGTGTCGTATTAAGCATGTTACCAAAAACAAATTCGTATCCCTTGATCTCGGAAACTCCTAATTCCGATTCTTCTTCAAAGAGTTACTACTAGGAATATAAACATCGTTTGGTCGAGAAAGTCACTGAAATAGGAGAGAGAAAGTGGAAATTGAGTACCAAAACATGCCCTCTCCCACATCGTACTCAAACAAACTTACCTCTCTCAACCTCAAAAACTACTGTGCATGCGAGATTCGACCATTCTCAGAAGGCCAAAAAGTTCTTCCCAATACCTGGATGGCATCACAGATTTTTTTTTTCCCTCTTTCGTTACTACTTTTTACGTGCTCTGATTTTTTTTTATTATTAGATGATGAACTTTTTATTTCATATAAATATAAACAATGCAACCCACAAGTCAAAACTCCAAGAACATTGATATTGATTATTAGAATGTTCAGCCAACTAGGGAATCAAATGGAATATTTTGCCAAGAATTTAGTATTTACATTGCACCAAGTTTTGAAGCAAAAAAAAAAAAGCGGAGAAGAAAAATAAATAGTTCTCTTGTCCGGCAATTCTAACCTTAGCTTTGCCCCACACAAACAAAAGCCAAAAACAAGTCTTGAAACTCAAATTGCGACCAGAATTTGAGAAATGAAAAGCTAAGTGCCTTTTTACAACGGCAGTCTTATAATCCATTATTAAAGGACTTCTTCTGTTTTCATTGAATTTTAACAACAGTACATGATTAGATAAAAAGTTGAAACGTGGGGCAGTGTGTAGCTGTGAAAGTGAAGCAACGACCGTTGCTAGTACCTCTTAAACCTAAAGTTAAAGGCCAAAGTTCTCCTTCTCTTCCGATGTTTTGTTCCGCTTGATAGGACTTCTGGGAGGAGCATGAATTGTAGACTCCTTGTTGACGCTTGATTCGTCTGGTTTATCAGCATTCCTCTCTCTAAATACATTGCCACCACTTGTTGCCGCGGATCGCATTGCCCTCGGTAATCTAATCGGAATTTCAGGCTCATTTGCGCCACTATTATCAGGCGTTTGATGTTGTTTGCTGTTTTCTGCCTCATTTGCAATTGTTACTGCAGATCGGATTGCCCTAGCTAATCTAACCGGATTTTCAGGCTCATTTGCACCACTAATATCAGGCTCCTGATGCGGTTTGCTGTTCTCTGGCTGTGAGGGAGGTGGGAGATTGGTGACAACGAGCTGTACGGTAGATTTTCTCCAATTCTTCTTCCTTTTATCAGGCTTTGGTGCATTATTTTTGCCCTGTAAAAGTCAAGGGAAACCACAATGAAAAGCTTTAATTTCAAAAAAAGAATCATAGAATGTGAAATCCCAAAATATAGTTAAAAGAAAGAAAGTAGTTTTAGCAAAAAAGGGTATGTTTCATGTGTGAAGTATATACCGTTGTGTTTCCAATGTCAGAAAGAGGTTTTCTACTTGGCCTGCCATCATCATTTGTCTTCTCCACCAATGCACTCTCAAGTAGCATTGCCCCATGAGAAGCGAGAAGCCTATTCTGCTCTGTTGTTTCATCACTTCCGGAACCATCTGCAAACCCTTCAGCCAACTCTGAGTCCAGTGACTCGACATTTCGGTTCGAGCACTTTGCAGACACGCAGCCGCAAGATGCCCCACAAAGCTCTCCAGAAGATCGACACTGACATTTGTTCGTTTTGCACAAGGAATATTTGCTGCAAGTGCAGCACACTCCTGATGTAGTTTTGACAGCATCAATAACCTCATCCGAATTGTCCAATTGAGAGCTTTCTTGATCTTTGCTACTTGACGAATCACTAGTCTGATTTTTGGATTTAGAGTTCCTTTTCTTAACTCGGTGCCTGCTATATTCAGCCACCCAATCGGCGTCATCATCAGCAGCATCTGCATCTGATTTTTCTGACTCAGAAGTGTCCATGTCCTCAAATACAATGAAGGAGCTCCGATTATCCTACAAGCATATCAAATTGGTTACAAGTTTTAAAACAAAATACAGATATAACTAGTGAGTCTAGCAACCACCAACCTGCTTGCGTAAATCATACTTATGTCCTCCCATGTCTGTGGAATCTGTTGTACCCATCATAGCATATTTCTTCAGGACTGCATTCTGTTCAAAGTTCAAAAAACGAAACAATAAAATTTTTCACATTCAAAAGAAAATTTAGTAACTAGACAAAATTTGTTTAACAGAAACTTCACGTCAGCAATTGAGAATGAACAGGAACTTGAAATAAGTAGAGAAAACATGACAAGTTTTCTACATCTAGCCACATGAGTCGAATGAATGCAAATACCGCAATGACCATCAACAAGAGATTCTATTTTGAGTTCGGATTTATTATTCAGAATGTTAACTAAATCCAAAACATATAGAGCACGAAAGCAATTATCATGATTACCATATAAATCCAAAACTATGTCATCGAAACATTGTCTTTGCATTTTTAAAAATAAAAAAATAAAAATAAATTAAAAAAAAAACACATCGTCTTTTCATGTGTAATATAGCGATAGCCAAGAACACTAGAACACGAACCTGAGATTTCACCTGATCAACAAGTTCTGCCTTCTGCATCTCTGATTTTCTAAGGAAACTACTTAAACTCACAACTTTTTCCTTCAAATCTCTTATTTGTGAATCCTTTTCCCTACATGCAACTTCTTTATCCCGTAACAAACACCTTGAATGACAAATAAACAGAAAAAATAATCTCCGTGAAGTTACATAAAAAAAAAAAATGTTTTCCTTGGACATTATTCAAAATGCATTATAGGTTGGCCGGATAGATAATTCATTTATACCTGGAGCAAGATGCTAAATTGAACAGAAAATTCATCAAATTCTTTGCATCAACAAGAGAACGGACTTGGTTCCAACGTCCCCTGCCACTAAAAACCCTCTCACGCTCCGCGGCTTCTGACAATTGGGATGCCATCGAAACAAGGGCGCTAGATGAAGTAGCAAGCATGTTTTCAAGTGCATAAATCCTTGAATTTCTTGCACCAGGAGACAATGTTTCGGGGCAGTTCCTAGAAGAAATCATTCAAGAAGTGTGACAGTGTGAGCATCCTTTTCTGCCATTTCTTTAAGAAAAGACTTTACCATCTACTTCAAGTACTTTAGCCTTTTCAAGAGGCAAATTCTTCACCTTGAATTAGCTTGTTTGGAAATTGCCGCTTCTTCCTTTAGCCTGGCAACCTCCTTGGCCATCATAGCCCGCCTGGATAAACAAGTATTATTTAAATCAGATTTTACACCATCACCAAAATAAAATCTAGAAATGAAACACACACGTGTAGGCAAACCAGTTAAAAAATAATAAACCACCATATATTGAATCAACAATGACCACATGAAAAGCAAATGTAAAGAAATCTGGACACGTTAAAAACCTTAATCTGGACAATTGTTGTTAGTACTGAAGTAGCACAATACAAAGAACAAGACTTACTCTTCCATTTGCCTCTCGTACTCGGTGCGAACTTCATGCACGCGTACCGTGACTTCAAGCTCATGTTCAATTGCCTGCATAAGAGCCTTCTCGAAGGAAACTTGCATATATTAGTAAACAATGTCCCAAAATCTTCAAAATGTCAATAAAAGTAGATAGAAGTTATAAACCATTTGGTTGTATACGAGTACCTGAACTCCTGGACCATTGCCATTTGCAGTGCCTGCATATAAAAAGTAACTTATAAATGCCATGTAATGAAGCAAAAGTGAAATCAACAGCCAGGTGTAGTAATTGTAAATACCCTCACCAGAAATTTCACGCGAAGCAGCTTTCCGAGATTCTAAAAGTTCTTTTAGCCTTTTTGTAGCCATCGAGGCTTCTTCTGTCTTTCGTTGTAAGACCTGTGGATGCAAACACAAAATGCTAAGATCAATTTCTTCGACTGGAGTTAATTGCATCATATGCAAGCATCTGCGCTTACCATTTTTTGCCTTTGATTCAAAGCTAATAGCTTATGCATCTCATATTCATTTCTTCTTCCCTCTTTTTTAAGCTGGTAATTTGCAAAACATATGTCAGGAAACAATTCAGGTGATAAAAGAATAGTTTAGACATTTAAGCACCAGTAACTATAACATCCTAGAACTGTACCCACACACACATACATGCAATTACGTATATATATGTATATACCAGGAATATAAGAAATAACTAAACCAAATTATAGAGTTTGCATATATGCTTGCTCCTTATATTCACATATACCTGTAGAACTTCTTTCTCTCGTGATGCTTTCCACAATCTAAACTGCTCTGACTCTTGTTTGATCTTATGTTGAAGTTGAACCTGAAAAAACAACATAGCATTAATAGTTTAGTCAAAAATTACAGATATCATATTGTAAGAACTATTGGAAATCAAAAGTAGCTTGGCACCTTTTGACTTTTTATTTTTTGAATCTCATCCTGTAGTCGTCTTGCTGCCTCATCACTTTTCTGTTTTTGTCTCAACAATTGAGCCTGAGCATCTTGTTTCTTCTTCAATTCTGAGACCTGCAAAAGCAAAAGGTGAAGAAAAAAATGTAAATAGCCATCAGTTAGTGGGGATTAAGCAACCTGTTATTACCTGTGCTTCGAGGACATTTAACTTCTGCAAATATTCTTCCTTTAACTTTTGAGCACCATCATCAGAAGTAGATGAGATATTTGCAAGATTGTGTCTCAGTTCATCAATCTCCTTCTGCCAATCGCAACAGAGAAGAGAATGGTTTATCATTACCAGACTACGGGTCATTTAAATCATAACAGAGCTATGACAAAAGAGAACTGACCTGTAAGGCTCTCTTCTCTAGTTCCAGCTCGTGAACTTTTTTCTCATAGTGTTGTTTAAGAACTGAGGTATCGGCACTTGCAAATCGCTTCATCTCAGTCTTTAACAAATTTGTGGACCGAAAAGAATAGAAATTGTATAAAGCTCCAAAAATTTAAAGAGCTAGATAAACAGTTTAACATCATCAACTTGAAGCCAAGTAAATTCAGTTCAGCTGAAACTGAAGTAAATTTTACCTCCTTTTGCTCAAGTCTTTTATCCAATTCTTTCAGCTCGCGATCCAATTTTTCTTGAACAGAAGAATGCTCTTGCTCCTTCTCACGATCCACAATCTCATCTGCATATGAGTCAAGAAGAAATAACTATAGGCGGATGTAGTTGTTTTGACTTCTTGGTATTGAGATAAAATACAAAAATCACTTGTAAATAGAAAAGTGAAAGTAAATTGAAAGGCCACTAAAATTTATGCTAGATAAATTTTTCACAAAAGCCAAGTTATAATAGAAAGATATCCTCAAGACATTGAGCTTGAAGGTAGACTAAACTGTAACGGTTAGTAAAGCCAAGCAAAACCAGAAGAGCTTCCCAAGGGTTACCTGATATGTCCCCACCTTTGCAATCATAATCAGATGAATACTCATTACCACATGGGAATAGCACATTCTTGGAGCGAAATTCGTCATCATCTGAGTCAAAACAATCAATCAACCTTTGTTTTGAGTTGTTCGAATTCGTTAACTGCAACAATTCTCCTTCTAATGCTTGAATTTTTGCTACGTAATTCTTCAACAGGTCATAGTCCTGAAAATTCACAATCCATCTCTCAGAATATGCAATTAAGCAAAAAGATTTATTAGTGCAATAATTGCAGGAAAAAATAATAATTCATATGTACAATTTTAAGAGAAAATATTTATCTAAATTAGGCAGACCTGATCAGAATTTGAGTCAACCTCATCCCATGATTTTCCATTTCGGGCCAATTCAATTTTCATGAGCAGTTTGTCTTTCTCAACCTACAACACTCAAATATAAGGTATATCATGGGCTTGGTAAGGAATACGAATCATTGAGAGTATTTTTCCTAAAAAGATAAACAAAGAGAAAAATAATAACCTGAGCATCGAGAGCACGTTGCGCTAAATGCTCAGAAGTAACCTGGCGTTCTTGCAGCTCCTTTTGAAGCTCTGTATTGCTTGCTTCAAGTAAAGACACTTTCCTTTTAAGAATCTGCAAATTTCCAAAGATAATAAAATCAAAAACTAGTGACGCAAAAACAACAAGAAATAAATATGAGAACTAAAGAATATATGCTTATATTTCATGTACTGGAATATGAGAACTCAAGAATATACGCTTTTATTTCATGTACTGGAATAGACCTGCAATTCCTCATATGGTTGACTAGCATCACCACGATAAAATAGAAGCTCAGACTGCAATTGCTCAATTTGGCTACGCATTCTTTGCAATTGTGCTGCCATTGGATCACGGTTGATCTGGCCATGCCAACAAAAGATTGTTAAAATAAAACATAAACCTAAAAAATGATCACTTATAACTTACACAAGAGACTTACAACTGCCTTGTTTTGGATGTTGCGAGCACGATTTGCATACTTTAAAGTGTTCAATGTCTCCTCAGCATTTGTATCAGCAGGACTAACACAAGCTACAATAAAATATGTATATTAAGCACCCAAAAAAACAGACCAATAGTGAAGGCAATCTTTAGTTTTAGGTATAAGTGGCATACCAATCATCACCGTCTTACTGTTTCCTCCAAGGGAATCCTAGAAATTCAATTCCAATTATCAGTCAAGAAAATGTTATAATTCCACATAACCATAAACAAACTGAACAGTCCAAACTAGTTGAATATTACAGATACTATGCAAGGAGAAGTATAATATGCATGCCTGCAGCAAACGAGTTAACTTGCTATCACGGTATGGAACATGGCCACCTTCTTTCCGCTTCTTGTCATCACCCAAGGCACTTATCACGTTGCCCAAAGCCAATAAACCCTTATTGATATGAATGCCTGAAGAACATGACCATAAATTAAACAAAAAAAGGCAAACAACAATGCATTATCAAATTATAACCAATCAGGGATCTAAAAATTCACTCGTCACACTCTTGACAAATGACAACAGAGAACACAACAGTGTGAACAACTTAGATATCAGTAGTCCATAGCGTACAGTGGCATTCACCTTTGAGCCCCTAGATCATACCTTCTTTAAAGCGCATACCATCTGCACCAGTTCGCTTTGCTCGCTCAGAACCTGCTAAATCCACGAGGTGCAATTTTGCACATAAAATGTCATCTCCAATATCATCATTACTTGCTCCAGTTGAGCCATTACTGATCTTCTTTTGTTCCATGGTTATTGTAAAAATAGCATGTGAACGGCTGAGAAGACAAATAAAAAATCACTCAAGTATCTCATATAATTTCACATACAGCTAAGTTCTAAACAATGTCATACCATTAACTCAACAAAATTATAATACTACTAAGGCAAAAACATTTAAAGTTTAAAAGTGGTAAACCTTGACTGACTATTCATGTTTGTACTTCCTGTTGCACGAGACAAGGATCCACGGGTCAAATAAGAAGCCATCTCTTCTTTCGTACGGACCTCAGCTTCAGTGACACCAGCAAGCGTTATTCCTCCATTCACAGTTTCTCTAATTTGTATGGGAGTTCTTGCAGGCCCAGAAACCTTCATAGGAGCTGCCCCTTCAGTCTTAGAAAAAGTCGTTGTGTTTGGGTCAAGTAAATCAAACACCTCTTCTTTGAATATCTGTGATCTCAGAAAAACAAATATGAGCACATATACCAAAAATAATAAAATAGAAAAATAACAAGTAATTGAATTATGATTACCTCTATAAATGATACCCTAATCAAGAATTCTGTGTTCTCCTTCATGCATTCAGCCCTTTTGAATATAGTTTCCATGACCTTGGGTGTTATTCCAAAGTTACTTCCTTCTCCTGTGTAATTGGTCCCCATGGTGTAGGTTTTTCCAGAGCCGGTCTTCAATGACAAATACAACAGACACATTTAGTAACCAAACGCATCAATTAAAAATAAATCCAAGTACAAATTACAAAAGAATAGTATCAAACCTGGCCATAAGCAAGCACTGTTGCATTATATCCATGGAAGAGAGCTTCGACTAATGGAGCAACACAATCCTCATATATCGAGGATGAAGGTGATCCCGAGCTCCCGTAAACGTAATCATATGTAAATGCATGTGAACCAATTTGTACCTATTAACAACAAAACTTTTCTCAAATTTGACTCACAAAAACTGCAATTGATATCGAAATCAATAAATACACAAGCAAAAAAACACAACCAAGAGGTAAACCAGCTAGTATACATACAAATTGACGAGTTTGGAAATGAAAAACAGAAATTAGTCCTAAAAGTTCTCAAACTTTACAATGTTAAATTTCTCATACTAACTTCGCAAGGACCCAACAGATATAACTTCGAGTTCAAAATCAATTAACACATAAGTAAAATAACACAACAACAATAAAGACCATCTGATTCAAAATTTCAAACACACCGATGAGATTGGAAATGAAAAACAGAGATTTAGTCCTAAAATTGCCCAAACTTAATAATGTAAAATTCCTCGTTCTTAATTCCCAAGAACCCAACTGGTTTAAGTTCAAATTCAAAATCAATTAAAACATAAGCAAAAATACGACAACAAAGAGAAAACCAGCTGATTCAAGCACATGGATGAGATTGGAAATGAAAAGCAGAGATTGATCCTACAAAAATAAAACAAAACAGAACGAAAAATCTGAAATACAAAGAAACGAAAACAAAAAAAAAAAAAAAAGTACCTGCGGTTCACCAGGAACAACAGTAATGCAATCTGTACAACCTAACAAAAGCTCAGATGTAATCAATGGACGGATATTAACCGCCACACGCACGCATTGCGACGAATCTATGCCCTTGGCTTCCGAGTTCTCCATCTCTACTCTTGACTAGCAAAGCCTAATTCCACAAATATTCGAATACTAAACGAGGTTAAAACTCGTAATCAACAAAGAAAAGAAATGGAATACACTATCTCTGATATGAAGAAAACGCAAACAAAAAAGGATAAAAGAAAAAAAAATCTTGAGCTTATGAATCTGCAATCTGAACCATGAGCCGCCATGAACGGATCAGAAAGTACCTGACGATAATGGAAGAGGAGTGCTGATGAGAGAGAGAGGGTTTTTCTTTCTTTTTTTTTCTTTTTTTTTTTTTTTTTTTTTTGCGTGTTTTGCGAACGGGAAAGGAAATGCGTATGGACTGGGAAAATTTGAAAAGCGGGCGAATGGGGTTTCATTAACCTGATTGAATAAGGGGCGCTCAAGTCCGAATTCAAATATAGGGAAAGAGAAGGCTGTCACGTGCGTGTCATGTGGTTGGCTAACGGCTCTCATTTGTGGGTTTATATTTGGAAATAAAAAATCATTTATTACGAAACTATTTTGAAAAAAAAAAATTGAATTATTTTGGAAAGCAGCCTACCCCACTCGAAATTTATTTTTTTAACCAAAAGGTATTTGCATGGTTGTCCTCAGAAGTTAGTAAATTTCTGAATTTTTAAATTTAACAAATTGCACCTTAAATTTATATATTTATAACAAATCGTCCCACATTACTAGCAATGCCTTTCTTTTTTTTTTTGACAAAAATTTACATTGCTATTTATTATCCTTGGCTAATAGTATGAAATTGTTTAAACTTTTGTTGATGGTAAAGAATGGTCTTGCTTATTCTATATAAAAAAAAAAAGAATGGTCTTGTTCCAAACTTCCATTAATTGAAGTAAAAATAGCAACAGTATTATAGGTTATCGACATTTTCATCACCCTTCAAAAAAGTATAAACATTTTCGTACTATTCTGCTTCAAAAAAATTTTTCATTTTATTAATCTAAAAGTGAAGATACTTTTTTATGTTTCCATAGATATTATTTATATAAAATATCCATTACTTCCCACAAATATAATTTATTAGTAGTTAACTAGACTTCAAATCTTCACCCAAGGCTCAAATAAAAATAATAACAACAAGAACAAATGATGCCATTGTTTTATTATTATTATTATTATTAGATGGGAGTATGGCTTTGAATGGTAAATAATATGTATCTCACATTTGAATGCTTGATAATGATATATGAGTTTCTTTTAATAGATGATATGTTCTAATGTTTTTACGATTGCCAAAAAAAAAATTATGTACTCATTAATTAAGCCGATAAAACAAAAGTTGCTTCGATATCCTAAACTCTTTCTTCTTATGATGTTTTTCTTCTAAATTTTCTCTAGCTAAAAGCCAAATTAAGGAAACTTCAAGGTAAACTTCTCATGAATTTTCATAACTTTGATGTCTTGAAAATAGAATACACATTTGAAATAGGTGTCTGAATTATTACGAACAAGCCAGAAATGAATTAGAATAATCTCTTCCTCTATTTAAAAAAAATGGGTCTTTTTCATTTGCATGGTCTAATAATTAATTATGAATAGCAAAATTAACTAATCCAAATTAGGATAGAGGGATTTTTTTTTTTTTTTGAAGGAAAAGCAAATTGCATTTTAAATTAAAGTAACACAACCACTAATTATCAAGTGAATGACTTTAACGCACTTAGCGACTCAATTTTAACCATAAATGTGAACCACCAATAAGTTCGATTAAATTATTTAAGAGATTAAACTTATACTAAGTTTTAATAAGAGGAAACTAAAAAACCAACAAAAACAAATAAAAGACACTAGACGACCCAAATATCAACACCACTATTTAACAAATACATAAAATAAAATAAAAGAGCAAAGTCCAAGAGACATCGATCGAATCTCTGCTAGCAAGCTGATCGCCACCAACGTTAAGAAGGGCAGCCTAGTTACCCACAAGTCGAAGAGACATCAAAAAGGAACCATGCCTCTGATGCGTGAGAACCATCGATTATCGCCCACCTTTGCCGATCGAAGAACTAGCCTCTAACCCAAAAAAAAAAAAGTGGCCTCACCTCCCTCTCTGCTATCTCCGACTACCGCATGGCCACCTCGAGGAGCTTAGATTTGTCAACACACACACACAAAGGCCCACATCTCCCCCCAAAACCTAGAGCCTGTCAAGATCTCATCTAAGAAACACAAATAGCATCGCCCAAGCACTCTTCCATGGGCCCTAGATCTGGAGACCAGTCTAGCGGCGGTATTAGACTTTGGCCCCTAAAGTGCTCCTTTGAGGCAGTAAGCACCTTAAATGAAGGAGAGAAGGAGAGAATATAAGGGGGAAAAACCTAATAGACAAAATAGTTGCAAACCCTAACAGAGTGACACCAATGACGTATTTACACAGAGACTGTTCCCACTGAAAAAACCAAACGGCTGTTTGGCTGAGTGGTGGGAACCACGGTTTCCACCATAAATTTAGTTATAAACAGTGTAAAACTCTCACATGCTACAGTAATAAAAAAAAAAAAGAAAGAAAAAAAATGTTACAGTGTAAAGCTCTCACATCCTATAATAAAAATGGCTCTAACCACTGATTCCTATCACCCTTCCAAACACCCTGCAAATGTCCAATGTAGTTTTGTCAGTTCCATATGAGTTCCCAATCGGTGCCCCCTCTTCTTTTATTTTTCTTGTATATTTGATATTTCCTTTTGTGATACCTTTTAAATCCATTTTCCTTTTCCAAATTGTATACATATTAGCATAATATACATGAATAAATCATATATATTATTAAACAGTACATGACGAATTTGCGCATAAGGTTTTTATTTTTCACACATATGGTATTGATTTTAAAGTTGTTCTCTTTTCTTTTTTATTCATTTCTCTTTTTTAATTACCGTATTTATGTTCATATTTTATTTTTCATGTTTATAAAATTGTTTTTCAAATCATAAAAAAGTTTTACCTTTTTTATCATATTAATTTTAGAATTTTATCTTCAATCGGTACTAGTGTGACTACAAAATATTATCTTTATTTGTACTTTACTGAAATCAATCATAGGCCCTTCACTGATAGAATTTCCACTTTTGATGTGTTTAAAGTACTCATGCAAAAATCAATATTCAATATTGCAGAATCATATAATTATGGTTTCTGTTTTTTCCCCTATATGTTGCGTCAGAATAACTTCGGTAAACCAATAATCCAATCAATTACTCATAGTCGCCTGATAATTAATTTCTTAAATATTACGCATTATCAAGGTTTGCAATGGCCAGAAGAGTTTTTCTTAACAAGCCTATTGCTAGTTTTTGTCTCTTTTTTTTCGCGCAATTGAAAAAAAAAATAATATTTTGGTTTGACTTCAAGTGGTTGAGTAAAAATAAATCCTGCAACTTTACCTTTTTCTTCTAATGAATAACAAGTCTTTTGGTTTAAATAGTACCGGCGGGTTCATTTTCAAATCGGATACATTACAACGGATCTTTCTTTCACCTTTTTCCTTTTAACTTTCTTTTAGTCATTTTAATTATTAATTCAACGATGGCTAATCCTCCCAACCTACTATGCTCCCTTCTTTTCTTTTTTCTTTTTAATCACAACAATGATTGCAACAGTGAAAAAACCAGAAACACTTGTAATATTGACTGATTTTACCCCATTTCATTGGAAACAAATTAGAATTTATAGTTAAAACTTTAACACTATAACATGTGAGAGTTTTATATTATAACAAACTTTTACTTTCACTATAACATATAAAACTTTGCACTGTAGGAGGACTAACTTGCTAAATTGAGCCGAGATTGAAGTAGCAAGACGTTAAACGAATATAATTGGCATACATGGCTAGAGCTATAAATTTAATTAGATTGATCCGCTATTACTATACGCATCGAGCTAATTTGTAGGAATTATTAGGGACATAGTTGGCATGGTGGACCATGTAGAACTAAGTGATAAGCACTACATATCATGCAATTCAACGTAGACATAATTTGACATGCTAATATACACGAAGATGAGGTCAATTAAGATTTCAAGACTAAAATAGTTCATTATTTACGCATAAGTGTATGTGTGTGTATACAATGACGGGACGGATCTTTTACTTTTTATTTTTTTATTTTTATTTTTATTTTTTACATATAGGGGTTTAATTTTAATACAGTAAACATATGTATAAATTACACTTTACCCCACTTAAATTAATATTTCTCTTTACATCAGTATGATCATGATAAAAAAAAAAAAATTGACTCACCTATTAATAAATCAGAGCTCCGTTATTTTGTATATATATGTATATATATTTCTATAGGATCATAAAGGTAATGAGCACGTTGACTGTTACTATTATTGTTGTTACTTCTTGTATGTGATTTTTCTTACAGGATAAATTTCATTAAATTAAAACAGGACTTACAAACATGCTAAAGATGATAATAGACCCCATAATGCATGAGATAAAACCCTTTAATGAGATGGAATCCATAAATAAATTCTGATAACGTTCAGTAGAAGAAACGTATGCTAGACTTGATATAGGAGAATATCTCAACACACTAAAATTGAGCACATTAATAGCTCTTTTTGACAAAACCTCTACAATCAATGGATTCTTCCAATCGTTTAAAGGGCAAAACTCAGTAACACTAGGGCCACAATCTACACCGCTCGAAGACAACTATGACGGAACTAAACACCTACTCAAACTCAGATTTGGCGACCATAAAACAAGTCCCAAAGATGTGGAAACTATCTTCATTATTACATCCGAGAAACAAAGCAACAAAACAATAAGTACACACCTTTATTGAAAAAGCATCTAAGAGGCAAAAACAACACCATAACCAAACGAGTAGAGGACACTGACAATTAAAACCAAGAGAGCAGTAAGGTCCAAACCCACCAACCACCATCCCAAAAGCTAAAGCCTTAAGCCCATCGTAAGAACAACATGTTGACATCCAACATGATTGTGACGCCCTGTCTTTTCGAGCCGTCACTTATCTTGTTTTAACACCATTTCTTAGACTTTAATCTTATTTACTAGTATGAAAAATACGGGGTAAATTTTTTTTGTTAGTCATACTTTAAAAATTGTTGTGACTTTTGTTGTAATCGAAGTTGAGACATAACTCAACACTTGACTTTAAAATCATTCAAAACATTTGTTAAACTCATTGGGAAATATTTATTCTCATAAAACCTTTTAAATCTCTTTTAAAATCAACAGAAAACTTTTCTTTAACAGCAGTAAACTGCTATAGTGATATCTATACTCAACCTTCGTATCTATCCACCGTAACTCCAACTCTTCAACCAGTCTTGCTGATCTCCTGTAAGACTACCTACAGCATGAAGGTACTTGTAATGAACTTACACCCAGTAAGTTCAAATATTATCCCACAAAACATTAAAACATTCATTATGAAACTTTTCTCATAAAACGTTTTTCATAAATGTTTCTCATAAAACATTTCTTAATGTTTTATGTAAAACATTCTTCATAAAAATACTACTCAAAAAGAATGCAAAAAATAACATAATGGAATGCTTTATTATCAACTTTCAATTGTGAACTTCTTATTATCATTTTTATCTTCCTTAAACTTCTTATCATCTTCTCCTTATCCTGTGAACTTAAGTGTTTGTACCGATATCATCAATCATGAGAACATAAATATAATGTTTCTCTTGTGAAAAACTTAAGACTATCAAACGACGATATCATAACTTTAACATAACTTATATACCTCACATCAAGGAGGCTGTACAACATTTACTTATCATCTTTGCTTTACCTTGTTATTAACTTTAGTGACCATATTAAAAGCTAAACATATCATATGCAAACATATTACAAATCATAACTTGAACTTTAAAACATTATGCATAATACATGCTTTAAACATAACATTTGTAAATACATTGTAAGTCTTAACTTGATCTTTAAAACTTTATTCATAACAAATGAAAACATAAAATATATTCAAAGCATTTGAAATTCATTTTCTTCATGCCTTAAGTGAGGTTTGAAACTTATTTAGATAAGCCTCTAGCGTTCCTATTTCGTTTCTTTTCCTTCTATTAGTCGGCTTTATGTCATATTCAAATGACATCTGACTATTAGTTAATTTTCTTATTACCGACCTACTTGATCGATAGTATAACTTAAACGTTAAACATTCATTCCTTATACTTAACTTTGTATCTTATTGGTTTACTTATTCTTTACTTAACTTAGAGATCTCTTAATTAAATTTCCCATCTTACTTGACGGTTTAATCATTTTACATATTACAAAATATTTTATAAGGGCATTTCGCTAATTCAAGAGGCTCATCTCCATTTTAACGATTTTCTTAAAAATGAGAATTTTACCCTTAACAGGTTTTTCACAATTCGCGTAGTTCAAATGTTATGTGACTAAACTTTTCATTTTACTTTACCATTCCATTATTTATGGGTTACAAAAAATTTCTCGCTAATGGGGTGTTTTCCTAAATAGGGCGTTTCGAGTCCATTTTGGCCTTTTTACACAAGTTGACTATTTTGCCTTTGACGAGTCTTAAAAAACTTTCGAAACCCGTTTTAAAATAAAACTTATGTTTCCTTGTTACTCGTAACATTACAAAAAACTAATCATCGGCTTCCTTTTTGTAAAAAAAAAAAAAAAAATTATTAAAACTTTATAGTTTTGACCCGTAATATGAAAATCTTGATGATTACCCCTTTATCTTTTTCTCTTTTTTTTTCCTTAGTAAAAACCTTATCCTTTCAAAATTAACATATATGATTACTTACCGCCCATAGCAATGTAGAAAATCAACCTTTTTTTGTGAAAATTCTGTTTCACATAGCCTTACAGTTTTGGCCTGAAATACAAAATCTTGACATTTTTGTCCCTAGGACCAAAGACGATTATTTTATACCAAAACATCTAGTTTTTTGCAAGGATTTAAACTTATAAAAGCTACTTGGTCAAATTTAAAACATTTCATAACATTTTTCTTTTTACAAAATTTTGTGCTTAAAATCTCGTAAAATTCATAACTTAAAACTAGTATAAAATTTTTCAAAATGTTCTCAATTCCTAACCATTTTGATAAGATCTACAACTTTTATATTTTCATTTTCCTCAAATTCATTCATCTTCATGATGTTCTTGAAAAGGTAGAATCAAAATCAATATTTGTTTAACTTGCTTCGATCGAAATTCAAGCAAGATTTCTTAATGAAAGTTGTCTAGCTCGACGTTTTCAGTAAATCCCATGTTGAACCTAGAAAATAATTTAGCCTTCAAAGGCCTCAAACATTTAATTTTTTCAAAAGTCCCTTACACATTTTTTTGCACCTTAATTTATCTTAGTTTGATTTTCTAAGGTTTAATCTCATTTAAACCTTTCTAATCATTTAATCAAGCACTTATTATATAAATAAAATATACCATAATAGTTTCTTTCCATGCCATGATTAAAAACCATTTTATCAAATACTTATTTTGGTTAAACTTAGTGTTTATGACAAAGTACTTTGTCTTTTTAATCTTAAACCATAATTTTTTATCTTTCTATCATCATCATCATCATAAACATAGCCTATAATAAAATCATGCTATAAAGTCCCTTATACATGCATTAGTCCAAAAAGATTACAAATCATAATCTTAATTCATGAAAACAACATATTTTCAATACTAGGGTTTAAGAATTTACTTGAGCTTTTATAAGCTTTTTGATCCTCTTCGTTGGTTTTTAAAAGCTTTGTAAAAATCCTTGACAATAATCATAAGACATCCCATGAAAATCTCATCCCAAACAAAACCCTTAGAACACGATAGGTAAAATTAGAATTTTTACCTTGAAAAATCCTTAATCTTCGACAAGAACACTTATCCATACTTCCTTGGATGTTTTGGAGGCTTAAATTATCTGGACTTTGATAGAGTAATGCTTAAAGAAAGGGTGGTAATCATGGTGGAAATGAGAGCAATTTTCGTAATGAATAACTAAATTTTTCTTTCAAACTGGTCATCGGCCTTATAAAGACTCAACATAGGGACCTAATTGCAATAAAAGTAAATTGCTTCTTCACACCTATCAACTTTGGTTTCAAAGGGGAAGATGTGGCCACCTTTTCCTCCTTTAAAGTGTCACTTCTTTCCTTGCTTCATGGCCCATGCAAAAGATGACAACATTTAGTCATCTTTTTCAACTTTGATGACTCACCTATATTAGTCATCACTTAAACATTGTTGTGGTGAAAATTTGGCTCTATTTGCATAGTGAAAACTGAATACACCAAAGGGAGGATGTGGCTTATTTCCTTTCTTTTGGGTGTTCCATGGTGGATCCTACAAAAACTTTTTAACAGTCTAAATTTACATTAACAGTATTTTTTCTATACTGTTAGTACACTTTTTCTATACTGTTATAAATTTACACAGTATTCCTTACCCATCCATGTCCTCCACATAGTATAATCCTTATAGTACTTAACTTTATATGATCCAAATTTATATTGATAATGTTTTCTTATATTGTTGGTATACTTTTTCTATACGGTTATAAACTTACATAGTATTTCTTATTTATCCAGATCCTCCACACGGTATAATTCTTATAATGTTTAATTTTATACAATCTAATTTCTATACTATATTACTTTTGCAATATAATTTCTATACTGTTCAACTTTATCAATGTAATTCATTACACTGCATTACTTTATCAATATAATCCTTGTATTGTATTATTCTAATACTGTATAATTTTTCATGTTTTTACACAATATTTTGTTAGATGTGTATGCTCTAAGGAGTAAAAATGTAATATATTTTTAAAGATATTTTTATTAATAAAGAATTTATTTATTATTTATATACCAAATATTGTCCTCTTTACGTTCATATTTGTTGAATGTATGTTAAGCCAGATTATGCGGAAGACACGATTCTTAATGTGACGGTCTAAGTCATGAGATCTGTAACCGAGGGAATAGAGTTGGACACTTTATTCATGCAAAGATTGTTATGTTATCTATATCCCTAACGAGAGATGGTTTGTCTTGACCATTGAAGGTGGACTCCACGAATAGAAACATTGGCACATTGTGCAACCCTTCATGGTCCCAACTCACCAGCAATGACTTTCACCGATTAGATGCTACCGAACCTGTCACACTAGGATTTCATTCCCATTCTCATATTAGAGACCGAGCGGCTAGCCTAATGTCAATGCTGGAATCTGACCCCAAAGAGAGGAAGGCGTTGCTAAATTGGAAGAATAAGAAAACCATAACAAAGCCAGTGATTTTTATTGTTTTTCTTATCTCTTATTTCCTTAAAAAATATGTTTTTATCCAATGTATTACACTAGTACAAAATGTGGATTCCACGACGGTTACAAACCGTCGTGAAAAAATTTCACGACGGTTAAAAAATCGTCATGGAAACTTCTGTCGTGGAACAAGACCTAGTTTTTACGACGGTTTTTTACCGTCGTGTAATAGAATAATTGACGCACGAGACCGGTGGGAGTGCTAATTTTTCACGATGATTTTTTGTGAAAACCGTCGTGGAAGCTTCACCTTTCACGACGGTTTTCACAAAAAACCGCCGTGGAAGCCTTCGATTCCACGACGGTTTTTCAAGAAACCATCGTGGAATACCAATTTTTTACGACGGTTTTTTAAAAAACCGTTGTGAAAATTTGGCATTCCCCTAAAAAAAAATCTCCAAAAATCTCCAAACATGTGGACCGTCGTGAAAAATTTGTATTCCCCTAAAAAAAAATCTCCAAATATGTGGTGGGTATCACAATAATACTTAGGCATCACAAACACATAAAAAGTAACCTATTCTCACACCAAAATGCTAAATGTTGTTCAAAGTTCTTTCAAACACCAAATACAAGTAACACATACTAAATGGCAAAAAACAAATTGATATAACTAACATTAAAACTAAAACTAAAGGTAAATAACACTAAAATAACCAAATAATGCTAAGTTTATAACTAACAATAATACTAAAACTAAAAGTAATGGTTTGAAATTTACCAAAGGCGATGGAGTTGGTGGAACGACAAAGGACGAGTCAAACGATGGTGGAGTCGATAGAATGTCAAGGGATGAGGATGAATGGTGGCGAATGGCATCGGGTTTGTTAGGTAGGTCATGGAGAGAGTGATAGAGGAATGTCAAAGTCGATGGAATGCCGTGGGGGTTGGGTTCGTCGGTGGCTAGGTCGTGGGAG
>CAMOHE010042660.1:15845-31660 GCA_946598075.1 Artocarpus hirsutus | reverse complement strand
ATTATTATGGAAGTTTTAAGTTATGAAAGTTTATGCATGTTTTGATGATAATATTTTTCAAAGCATGAAAGTATAAGTATGTATATGTATCACCTAAATAAGTGTTGCACACCCAATGTTATGATATGTTTATGTTTATGATGTCATGTTTGGTTTGGGATTTGCAACCCATCTCCTCTCATGACGGCGCGCCTATGATGATGATGTTATGGTACAACACTTGGGCCCTTAAGATAAAACGAATAAGTTTTAACATGGTTGATGAAATGAAAGATATGTTCCTATGAAAATGTGCCTAGTGCACTATTATGATGATGATAATGATGAAGTTGATGATGTTCATGAAATGTTTTTAAGTTGTGAGAATTACAATGTACTTACTAAGCATTAACTTATTCAAAGTTTTACATCATGTTGCAGATAATGGTAAGAAAGTTTTGGAGTAGGCGGAGGACACTGACAGGCGTGTGAGCTCAGGAAGGTGGTTTGCAAATTGAAGAACGCCAAGGAAAGATATTTTAAATGAAATGAATCATGATTTTTGATTCCGAGTATGTTTATAATTTTTAAATTTTAAGGATATATTTTAAAATTTTAAGAATGTTTGTTTGATGTATTTTTATTATTTTATAAAATTTCTTCTGCATTTGAAGCTTTAAAACTTGTTTTAAAATAATTTTTTTTTTTACAGTTCGGCCTGCCGACCACTACTGGTCGAACTGTCGAAGAATTTTAATCGGCCTGCCGATTGCCAAGTATCGGCCTACCGATCTTGTTAACTTTAAAAACCCCATTTTGTAAAGCCTCAGGCGGCCTGCCGATGGATGACTTTCGGTCTGCTGGTCTAGTTTGGCCTGACGAAATCACAAGTTTGGCCTGTCGAAATGTGTTCAAGGAATTTTATTTTTGTTTTCAAAGGTTAATTTAATTTTCAATGATATTAGCAAACTATTTACAGCACGTTTATCGAAAAGTGAATTGTTATAATTAAGTAAATTTGAATTTTTTGTAAATTGTATAAAAATACAGATATATATATGTATGTACGGATCCTGAGAATGATTTTTCAAACTATGATTATAAATATGAATTCAAATACATAATAGTTTTGCTACAATTAATGGTTTAATGAATAAATGTAACGACATCTGTGACGTCCGGAAAAAAGGGCGTTTCATTTTTATAGGGTACATTGTATCTTTATTGTATTTCTTTGACTTTTAGCAACAAGGGCTTGAAGTTTACAAACATTAACATTGAATTATATACAGTAGGCAAAAACTATTTTCTTTATCCAATATTAATTATTCATAGAAAGAGAAACTATTAATATTCACTAGCCAAGTTATGAGTCAATCACTGGCTATTTTGGATTTAGAATTACTTTTTCTTTAACGTGCTAATTATTTTGGATCTTGTCATCATAGCTAACTTCCTTGACATTGCTTCACATGTCCATCCTTCAAACAAAAACTTAATAAAACTTAGCCCTTTTATTTCATCATCCAAACTAACAATATTTACTCATTTATACAAGGTGCTAGATTTACAATGAAAGTAACAATAACTGGATTCTCCACAAATCAGAGATGGTATTGCAATTCATGTCCCAAATGTTATCAACAATTAAAACAATCTGGTAGTGGTTAGTGGTGTGATAATCATGGCAACTTAAACACAATATCCACACCATGGTAATAAAATTTACTAATAATTACTTCCTAAGTTTCATTTACTTTTACTAATTATAATAAGTAACATACTATATTAATTAATTATTGCCATATATATTATAATTATAAGTTGAACACATAAATCAAAGATAATAACAGAAACATGAATATCACCATGTTTGGATGAGCTGCAAAAGCATTAATCAAAACACCATGCTCCACATTAACAATTGATCAAGGCTTTACTGATCCATTTATAATCCCACTAAACATTGATCAATTAAGAGGACAAATAAAAATTTTTCAACTTTATTTCCTACAAAGAGGAACACAAATAAATAGAGTTGCTTTAAAAATCTTTGAAGATGTCCAGCCTTCAATAACACTGCCACAACTTCCAGTCACCACAACAATAGATCCGAAAACACTGGACCCCAAAAAGATGACCATAAGGTAAAACATATTTACTAAAATACAATAAGTATCTTTAAAAATTAATATTAATTATTCTAAATATATGTCATAATAACTTTTTGTCATTCCAGTTCTTAAAAAAAACAAAAAAAGAACCTACTGAATCAACAAAAAAAAATCCCCAATGACTCGGTGATATAACTACTTTTTAATTCTTTAACTTATAATAAATTTAACTTTAAAATTTGAATTTCTTACTAATTATTGTTACTAATTTTTCTTTATTTTTCTATTTTGCAGTGACGAAGAACCAAAGAAAGAGGAAGACAAAAGCAATAAAACATTGTAAGAAACTTTTCAATATAATATTGTATATATATATATATACACACACATATATATATGTATGCTTCCACATATAAATAAATTTTATACTAAAAATTTCTAATTTTTTGTATAACAAAAATATTTCCCACAACAAGGCCTGTAAAAATTTTCCAATGTAATACTTTGCAACTTTTTGTATAATTCTATTTTCATATTAACTTATTTTGACCTAATCATATTTTCTTATAATTAAATTTGTGATGTTTATATTATGATGAAATGGTTAGATAAATAATGAAAAACAAATTTAGACACACTATATCAATATAATTATTTCATATTATAGATAACATGTCAAATTTTAATCTAATACTAACAACACTATCTCCCACTACTACGTGTGGGTGCCTTTGCTAGTTTATTTCTGAAAGAAAAATGTAAAGTTTTTTCTATATATCATTACTAGACTGAGTTATAATAAATATCATATTTAATTTTTATTAATAAATGTTCCTTCATGTGACTTTGTAGTTAACATCATGGGCCCGGTTACTAATAAAACAGTGGAACCTAATGTAAAAAGTACACTACACACCATATTAAAACCCACAACTTTGTGAGTAGCAAAATTATAACTCGGGATAAAACGAATTTTTCCTCTATAATATACTTCTAGGTGACACTGCATATGATATTCATATTATACGGCCTAGTGACAACATGTATGTTAAATTAATTTATGTTTATTGGTTTTTTTAGAGGTCAATTGTATATTTCTTTAACTTCTAGCAACAAGGGCTTGAATTTTACAAACATTAACATTGAATTATATACAGTAGGCAAAACTATTTTCTTTATCCAACATTAATTATTCATAGAAAGAGAAACTATTAATATCCACCAGTCAAGTTATTAGTCAATCACTGGCTATTCTAGATTTAGAATTACTTTTTCTTTAACGAGCTAAACTAATAGGCAGTGACAATGTTATAATTAGATTAATATAATTCTATTTTAAATTTCATCATGCCTTCACAAATTTTATTAGGTCCTTCTCTGATTCTTTTTATACCATTTCGGATCTTGTCGTCATAGCTAACTTCCATGACATTTCTTCACATGTCCATCCATTAAACAAAAACCCATCATTTAGAGGAAAAGTTTTGAATAGGTCTTCCATGGTGGTGACACGAAAATTAGATGAGAAAATAGTTCCATTCTCAGCAAACGCAAAGAAAGGTGAAACGCGTCTTCTCCTCCTCAGTTTGATTTCGTCCACTCCCCAGAATTCCAAATTCTCTTTTAACTACTAATAAAATTCACCAAATCCTCTTTAGTCATCCCATAAAATTCATCAAACTCTCGTACACTCTGCATTACCTATTAGTGGAGGTTGAGCTGCTGTCATGTTCCACATCAATTAAAAATTAATTTGTTAGCTAAAAGGGCATTAAAAAAATATGAACGACGGACTCATTTACTTGGTCCGAGACAATAAGATATTTTTAAATATGACTTTTTTTTTCCTGTGAGGACGGCGACCCACCCCTGGTAGAACGGGATGAGAATAACTTCTCGTTTTCGTGTAGAAGCCGTCAGAGGGAATGGATGAAATACTCACCGTCCTTGCCTTGATTATTAACCTTCAATCCTAATACTATTCTTTATATATATTTTATTAGATTTTATTTTGTTTTATGAAAACATTAAGTTGATTGAATTTAAGAATGATTTCAGCTTACTAATTGTTTCAAAAGTTTTCAAATTTTTTGTGAAAATAAATAACATATTTAAAATTGTGGTGGCTATGGAAAAGGTCCCTACAACAGAATTCCCAAACTCCCTCCTTGCCTATATGTAACTGAGATTGGGTTTGGGATGGGGATGGGGATGGGGATGGTTTCGGGAAGAGGATAGGATCGGAAAAGTATTTCCCAATCCCACCCTGCGTTGCTGCCATTCTTAATAAGAATCATCAACTTGTACGTATATGTTTGACATTGCTTTCTGAAAGTTGCTTTCATAAACATTTGGAGGATAGCTTTGAGAAGAACTTTAACCTTCCTTCTAGTCTTCAAGAGAATAAGAAAACATTAAAACTCAAACTAAATTTTAATTAGATTTTTATAAATATTATTTTAATATTTTTAATGATTATTAAAAAAATTTAAAGAGAATACTTGTCCTATTAAATATTTCTAAAGATCTAGTTCTAAATAACCACTAAAAAGTCATAATTTCCCGTAAAACCAAATTTAGAATATCACTATCCTTGAGGAAACTAGGTAGCGTCTTCCTTGTTGCACTTCGGCTATTTTAGATTTCAGGCGGAAAGCGTTGTGTCCATTAGAGTCTGGTTACGTGTGTAGCCTCCCTTGCATTCAACCAAACAGAGCTTAATTCAAGTCAAACTTACGTGGGGCCTTCTCTCTTGTCTCTTTCTCATGTAGGAAAATTCTGAGAAAGCCAACTGATGTACGCGAGTCTTCGTTAAAACAATCTTATTTGCGTGCTAATTTGATTATTTTATCCTTTCTAAAGAGAACCAAACTCTTCCGCACTTCATTTGACGAAAACAAATATTTAGTAATTTGTTGTTCTTCTCATGACCATTCTTCATCAACATTGATCAAAACCTGAATATCTCTATGAGAACTTAGCTTAGCCTTCACTTATGGAATTACCCCTCTTCTTAAAATCCCTCCTCGCCATCTTCATCTTCTTGACCTTCCCCTCATCTCGCTGTGAAGACAATGAGAATTTCACAACGTGTGGTCGTCCTTACGAGTGCGGAGAAATAAAAAACCTCACTTTCCCGTTCTGGGGAGACGACAGACCCCAAATCTGCGGTTATGGTGGCTTTGAGCTTAGTTGCGAAAACAGAGAATACCCTGTTATCAATATCGATGGCCTAGATTACCGCGTACTCGACGTTAATCAATCAATTGACTCCATGACTCTAGCGAGGTCGGATCTATGGAATTCTCCTTGTTCGGCAAACAAAAATATCAACACCACCCCCAATCATCTTTCCTTCGTAAACTACCCTGCAACTGTTGTAAACCTCACTTTATTCTATGACTGCCCGAACCCAGAGGAAGTTAGACAACCTGTGTCTTTTCCGAATAACTTCTCTTGTCCAGACGATAAGGAACGGATTTCTTACTACGCACGGAATTCTTCACAGATTGGAGTTTTGGAAAGTATGGGGCTCATCAACGCATGCAGCGGCGGCGTCCTTCAAGTTCCGGTTTTCCAGACTGCACTGGATGAGATTGAGAAATCTGAAGAGGATGGAGTTGAGAAACTGAAGAATGTTTCGAGAGAAGGTTTTGAATGTTTCGAGAGAAGGTTTTGACGTATTTTATGTGAATTTGCCACTCTGTAGCACATGCACGAATTCAGATGGGAGATGCGGGACTAATAATAACAGCGGTGCTTTTACCTGCTATTGCCCTGACGGAACAGACGACGTTTCAGAATGTCCCTCTCGTTCTGGTACGCATATTTTCCTCTTCAACTTTCTTTCTCTTTATTTTCATTCGAAAGAACCTTTTAATTTAACAACAATCAATACGATTGAGCGGTGGCGGTTTGGAGGAAAAACGCGCTATTCATCTTTCCGTTGTATTTAACTGAAACACAAGTCAATTTCAGTTACTTTGTTCAACAAATGAATTCCCTATAAATCATTAGTTTTAAGACTTCAAACTATGTTTTGGCTATTTAGTAGGGATCGCACCGTTCGCTAGGTGAAGATCTCCTATTATCGCTGCGTTTTTCGCTTTTATGTTTTTCGAAAACTTTTTCAAACCCTTTTTCCCCCCACTTTTCAACCATCCAATTGAAGTTAGAATAGGAGGTCTTTTCCAAACATGAAAAGCAGCAAACGTTTAAATCAACTTTATAACTCAGGCAACCAAAAAAAAAAAAAAGAAAGAAAACAAAAAAGTTTATGTAAATCTGATTATACATCTCCTGATATATATGGTTGTTGCCTAATAATAAATTTATGTCTGATTTTACTCTAGTGTTTAAATCCTTACCCCCTCAATTGTTTTTGTTTTTTTAAGTTGCATATAGGTCTCTTCAATTATTTTTGGCTAAGTTCTATCTTCATACGGTGTAACATCCATTCATCTTGATTCATGAACATAAATTTTTTCTATAGTCTCCTAGCTATACCATACAATTTGGCAATGGAGTTTTAGGTGTATACTCTCTCGTTGACCATTGAGAATGGTCACGAACCCTGACAATCCGATTTTCTTGACTTTTGACTTTTTTTAAAAGCCCTTTAGACAATAAAAACTAGCACAGCCAGACAGCACTTGAAGAATATGATTGGAAAAGCCTCGGGACAGTCCAAAACCAAAGCAGGACCCACAACTTAACATGTCATAAGTATTGCGAATTGGTCGTAATTCTACGGAGAGAAATAACGCAAAACAAAAATAAACAAGAATATAATACATAAAAAATTTATGATGATTTACTCGTAAATAAGAGTTATGTCTACTATCAATTATACAAAATAATTTATTATGATGATAAAAAAATTTATAGCGAAAACAACACACACGTTCTTTCTAAGATTTTCTCTTATTCTCTTAATTTTTTAAGTTATACAAATAGTTCCTAGCATCTCTTATTTATAGACTACACAAAAGAAGAAATTAGTTTCCCAAAAGATAATGTTGATTCACAATCGGACGCTGTGGCCTTAGCTTCCTAGTGTTTTGGCACCCTACTTTTTGCCTTATCACAGTCGCAGTGTTGGTTATTGCTTTCTTCATTTTTAAAATATTGAGCTGGAGGCGGAAACCCTATAGCTCTAGAAAAGGGGCTTCATGCCCCTCTTTGAGGCCACGATGATTTTATTAGGAAGATTAATCCCTATAATCTTTTGTATAATCTTTTGTATATGGCGATAAGTAGTTCTAATAACTTAAGCTTGTTTGAAATGAGAACTTTAAAAAGTGCATTTTGAAAATTGAGTTCAAAATCTTGAAAATAAGGAGAAGGTAATTCTAAATTTAAAAGTAATTTTGAGTTTAAACTGTTAAATCATGATTTAAAATAAATTTAAGTTTTTAATAGCGAAAAGTTGATTTAGTGTAAATTTTAAGTTCAAATCATGTAAACCTTTCTACTAATAAGGCTCTAAGTAATTTGTTACAACTTCAAAACCTGTCAACGCAGCTTTTCAGAACAATTCTTGATTGGACCTGTCAATGGTCCAAATGAGACAGCTAAGAATATGCCCTTAGACTTCAGATCAACATTTTTTGTCGTCAATGCATATTTATATTCCTAGCAGCGTATGAAGAAAGAAAAAGCAAAGCTTTTGCTTAAAAATGTTCAGAAAAGTTCCCTAAAATTGGATTGAATTTGAATGTTGTGTTTGGTAAGTAATTTATAGTCCACAATATAAAACTCTTATTTTTTTTAAATAAAGACTTTTTTATTTTTTAAGTTCAAAATTCATTTACTAAACACCAAAGAAATTTTTATTATAAAGGATTATTAAATATTTGAAACATTTTTTATCGCAATTTAAAGCAAAAATTTGAACTAAAATGGTTTAAATTTAAATTTTAGAAGACAAAATACTGTAACAATGTTGAACTATCTTATTAATTATGATTTTATTATTTAAAAAAAAATTTTAACTAACTAAGCTGCCATCACTTGTTTTAATTAAGATACCACTTAAACTTATATTGGGTTTAGGATAAAACAAAGCTGAATGTCAAGGAAATTTGCTATAACTAAAATTTGACTGTAAAGATTTTAATGCGTTGCTGTTCATTAAATTGAACCCACATCAGAGTTTGGTTCTTGACTTTTGTTTTTTTTTTACTATACATTCTACAAAACTGTTGGAAATTCCAGAAAAAAGCAAAATCTTGATACCGACTCTCATGCACCCATCTTGGTTCATAATCTCAAATCTTTGCCTAGAGGGTTATGATCTCCTGACTATTTTATACAATTTGGCAATTGAGCTTTTGGTGTGTGCTCTCTTGTTGACCAGAGAGAATGGTCACAAATCCTGACCGTACGACCTTAACTTTTGATTTTTTGATAACCACCTTAAACAAGAAAAAGAACACTACCAGACAGCGGCTGGAGGGACAAGCTTGGAAAATCATCCCCGGGACAGCCTGGACACCTATTAGAACCACAATCTCACGTGTCCTAAATAGTTATTTGACAGCTGGACAAGCTGTAAAGCACTGACTGAGCTCCTTGGAACAATTTCCAATTGGACCTGTCAACGGTCCAAATGAAATAAGCTAAGAATAATCTCCGCAGACTTTATACCAACAATTATTCACATGCTAGATCTTCATTTTTTCAATAATGCACATTTACATCCATGTTGGCATGTGAAAAAAAAACACCAAGCAGATAAAAAATATATAATGTTTTTGGTTCAAAATGTTAAGAGGCTCCCCAAGTGTTGGATTGCATTTGAAATCTTGATTAGAGAGAATTGTTAAGAATTGTCTTTCTGTAAGTTATTCATTTTCATAATTTGAAATGATTCAGTGTTGTTTTCAGTTAATAAGTATCAACGGATTAGAAGGAAAAATAAATAAATAGTTGTTTGGCAAACTTGTTTTTGTAAAAATGAGTTTAAATACTATAGCATATGAGAGCTTTATATTATAGTTGTTTTTTGTTTTATATTGTTACTGCTAAGAGTTTTACACTCTGGTGTACCAAATACAAAAAAAAAAGAAAAAAAAAAAAGAAAGAGTTTCTAATCCTTCATGACATGAGTGGAAGTTTTAACATAGGCTGTGAATAAAGTTACCACTTTAACTTACTTGAGGTTTAGGATAAAACAAAGTTGAATGTCAAATAAATATGCTAAATTAAAATTTAAATGTTCCAAATTCTAACGCACAAGTTTGGGTAGATTCTTTGCTGTTCTACGTCCAAGATCCAGTTTTGGATTGCTTTTCTTCTCTCTCTCTCACCTTTTTTTCTCCGTTTGTTTTTTTGTTTGTTTTGATCCATGTCAAAGATGAATTTCCAATTTTCGGTATGAATAGATTTGGGATTCGGGTCTATTTTGATATTGGACGTATTTCTATTGAGTTCGTAACAAACGCAAGTTTGGGAGCTAATATCAAATTTCTTTTAGAAGCCAATAAATAAATAAATAAAAATACCCTTGCAAGTGGAGGTCAGAAGGCCAATTATATGTAAATTTGGCTAGTTGGAACGTCACATGACGACTTGATTCACGATGGTGATGTTTCCTAAAGTGAAGATGAAATTTGCTTTCTTTTTTCTGTGCTTTTGTTTCAACCAACCATTGGCTTGTTCACAAAGGGTCAAGGTCGTCCACTTATTCCAATTTTCCACATGTACCCACCACCCGTTGATTTACTTGCTAGGTGCGCGTGGACTGTTGAAAAAGATTCTCTCTCTCTCTCTCTCTATCTCTCTCTTTTTGGTTAAGTACTCAAAACCACTGACTATTCCAATAATTAGTGTCATTGGACACAATACTTGGTTTCTTCAGTAATGCTTGTATATTCACGTTACTTAATTTATGGTAATTTAATATTAGTTAATTTTTCAGTCCAAGAGATAGATGGTATATTTGTGTCATTATGATATCACCATTAATAGGGATATAGGTTTCTACAATATTTTAGACTATGATTGGTTAAAAAATTGTCCAAAATTCTCCATGACAGAATTTCAAAGTTGTCCAGATCATTGAAGTTTTAGCCAAATTAAGTTCCATTTGATTGTGATCTTTAAAACTTTTGAAACTTGGAGAAAGATTGCAAATTTTTCTTGTGACCTTTTGGAATCGTCTTTAAATAAACTGCTTCTATGGTCTAAAAAGCTTTTAAAGTCTTTTTTTTTTCCCATTTATGTGATTAAACTGTTGAATACTCTTTCCAACTACGACGCGGATTGATCAGTTTCTACTCTTAAGACCAACAAAAATAGCATAAAGAAGTTAGTCTAGGTAAACCATAGAACCTTAAATGCTTGTCAATGGACGTACCATTTTCTAGTGGTTAAAATTTATTGAGGTCCTTGGGCATTTTTGTTTGGACCCCATTTTGGTTTTCACAATTTCGACTATGTTAAAGAAACAATATCTTTGCTTTTGCTCGAACCATTCTTCTGTTTTTGTCTTTTTTTTCCTGCTTTTCAAACTCAAATCACAAATTATAAAACAAAGCTAAAACAACGTGCTCAAGAGGCTACTCTATCAAGCTACACCTACCACACAAGTTTGCTAGCTAAAACAACGTGCTCAAGAGGCTGCTCTATCAAGCTACACCTACCACACAATTTTGCTTTCCTTCTCTGCTTTTCTCTGCCATTTTCATGTCTTCCTTCCAGATGCACATCGTCAAGCCTTGACGTATATGCATCCTTATAATCATTTTAAACACATTTTCCAATCCAACTATTTCTATAGATGGGAAATTCGAGGCCACCTGTGGAAATAGACCAAAAATAAGTTATCCATTCTGGCTTTCTCATCAACAAGAATTCTTTAGTGGATATCGGAACTTTAAGATTACCTATAGTAATGAAAACCCTGTTCTCAGAATTCCTAACGATGATTACATCATCAAGGAAATATTTTACTCAAACTATTCTTTTCTAGTGGCAAATGCTGCTGTTTACCATCAGAAACGTTGATTTTTCTTTCCTTTACAACTGTAACCCCCGAAAACATGTTTACGTATCGAGTTGACTATATTAGCAATGAAACCCACCATTCATTTGCTGCTTTTCATGAGGAGGCATTGCAGCACGTGAACTATTCGTGTGAATCTTTAGTTCGCGTGCCTGCTGATATGGCTTCTGGTGTCGAGATTTCTAGCTTGTTGAATATGAATTACACTGAAATCTTGAGAATGGGTTTCCTTTTGAATTGGACTGCACATAGTTAAAGCAGTTGTGAGACAAGTGGCGGGCGTTGTGGATTCAATGCTACCAAATTCGTTTGTTTTTGTGATGATCGACCTCATAAGAAAACCTGCAATGATGGTAATCTTAAGGGGTCCACAATTTCCTCTTTTGGAGGTTTCATAAAGCAACTATTGCCATGCCAATTGTTTTTCCTTCTAGGCTCTCTCTCTCTCTCTCTCTTTTTTAATTAAAATGCGTCAGCTTAGATATATGTTCCCTTGTGTGCCTTGCTCCATCCACACCACTGTTTGAAACAAAATTTTCTATTGACTTTTTTTTTTTTAATCCGATGAAGGGTATAACGAACTAATTTAACAGTTTTTACTTCTAGATATTGTTTAGATAACGTTGCTGCATTACTTGTGGGCAACAATCGTAATGCTGCTATCTGAGCATCAGTTAGAGTCCATGCTTCCTGTTCTGATTCCTAGCATGATACTACAGATTTCAGTTACGGACTCTTGTGTGCAACAGTTTCCTGAATTTTCCAAAATTTCGTCCAAAATTTCATATTGTATGTGTTATTATTGCTCTAAGGCTTCTGCCTTCTCTGATTTCCTTCGCAGGTAATAAGTGGGATTGGAAACTCAAGACTGCCACGGGTAATAAACTAATTTTGTTTAGGTCCTTCGTCTGTAGTTTTTCTAATTTCTAATAAGAAAATACATCTCCTCTTCTCATCAAGTACCAATGGCAGCTTCTTACAGCTCTCTTCCATATGCAGGTATTGCCGGTGGGTTTGTTGGGTTATTAATGATGTGCATCGTATTCTACGTCTATCTACGCCGCAAAAGAAACCAAAATGCTCCGAAATCCTTCTTGTCTCGCGACATATCTTCTGACATCTTGTCAGTGAAGGTCGAGAAGGGAAGTACATATCTTGGAGTCCATCTCTTCACCTATGAAGAACTTGTAGAAGCGACTAGTTGTTTCGATTCGTCCAAAGAACTTGGAGATGGAGGATTTGGCACAGTGTATTATGGTAAGGATAGGCACCTTTTATCCTTGAATTTACCTGCCAAGTTGACCCCTTTTAAAGGAACAAGGACTACAATCAAAAGTTTCTTACAATAGGAGACTTCGCCAGAGCTAGATAACACTTTAAAAACACTCTAATTTACCGAAATTTTAAAATTTCGACTGATTCTATGAACCCGTGCAGGGAAACTCCGTGACGGGCGAGCTGTTGCCGTCAAACGTCTCTATGAAAATAATTACAGGATGGTGGAGCAGTTCATGAACGAAGTCGGGATTTTATCTCGCTTGCGTCACAAAAATCTGGTCTCGCTCTATGGCTGCACGTCCCGCCACTGTCACGAACTCCTTCTGGTATACGAGTACATTTCCAATGGAACTGTTGCTGATCATCTTCACGGCCCAAGAGCTAAACCTGGTGCATTGCCATGGGATATTAGACTGAACATCGCCATAGAAACGGCATCCGCATTGACCTATCTCCACGCTTCTGACATCATTCACCGCGATGTGAAAACCAACAACATTCTCCTGGACAACAACTTCACAGTCAAAGTAGCGGACTTTGGATTGTCTCGCCTCTTCCCAACGCATCTCACTCATGTGTCTACCGCTCCACAAGGGACTCCTGGTTATGTTGATCCAGAGTATCATCAGTGTTATCAGCTGACCAGCAAGAGCGATGTCTTCAGCTTTGGTGTGGTATTGATGGAGCTTGTTTCTTCCATGCCTGCTGTTGACATCACAAGGCACAGACATGACATAAACTTGTCTACGATGGCCATGAACCGGATCCAGAATCATGCATTACATGAGCTAGTTGACCCGAGTCTCGGGTTTGATACAGACTCTAGGGTGAGGAAAATGATAACGGCTGTAGCAGAATTAGCATTTCAGTGTCTGCAACATGAGAAGGACATGAGACCTTGTATGGTTGAGGTGCTGGAGGAGCTAATGGCAATACAAAGTAGGGATTACAGCACAGAGAAGGCAGAGAAGATTGATACCGCAGCTGATGATACTGTTTTGCTGAAGAATGGTCCGTTGCCACTTTCGCCAGATTCTGTGACAATTGATTGGACTAGCAGGACTACAACACCAAACGCAAGTGGTTAAGGTTTTGTTGTATATTTCACTTAATCTCTGTAAAAGTATTGAAAAGAAGACGCAGGTACTATTTGCCATATACGCCAAAAATGGGAGACTGCCTACGTTTTTCTCCCCGCTAAATCTTTGATGTCTTGAACGAGATGTACATATTTTGTGTGAACAGGTTAACAGATTAAGGTTCATTTGCAGGGCATGTGGGTTTTTTATTGTTGAAAGCTTTTTTCTTTTCTAATTTGGATTGGAATGGCTCTATTTGTATGATTGTTTTGATGTAAATCTATGGATTTGGAAATAGACATAAGCCTACAATGTAAAAACATGAAAAAATTATGGGGCCTTCATAGGACATAAAGAATTATTCACAGAACTGACTATAATTTGTAGCATACGATAGCTTTAGTGTACATCAGTCAATACTAGTCAAATGACAAATGTGGATCCAAATTTTCATTCTGATTGATCATCTTTTGCCATCTTTTTTAACATGACAATTTCTCTCCTTGGTGCCAATAAATTTGATCATAGAGACATGGACTATGCCATCTTTTATTTTTTTGGATGAAACATGCATTTGTGTAAACGTTTTTTTTTTCTAAACTAATGGCTAAGATTTGATTTTTTAGATCAATGCTTGAGATTAAATAGGATATTTTTGTTATTTCAAACAAAAAATTAACGAAGTTAAATTCAAAGGGTGTTAATGTGATTAGTTTTGGTCTAAGGATATCTCTATAATTTGAGTAAAATATAAAGGATGTCAATACAATTTACCCTTTTATATTGATGTCATTTTATTTACAGTCGAAAGAGTGATGCCTTGTAGGTAGATTCTGAATTGCTCTTATGATTAGAACTTCAATGTATAATGCTGGTGTTTTTTAATCAGGTATGAAAGCCTAATGCCTTACCCACCCACAGGAATCACACCCCAAAAAAATAAAAAATAAAAAAAAAAACACGAAGGGCCCAGTCCTTAAAGGATACAAACGCTACGAACTAATTAAATCTTTAACATATGTAAGCCAAGGAGATTAATTTTTTCATAGCTCTGATGTAGTAGAAGATTCTGGGAATGGTTCAGCTGGGATTTTTTCCGGCGTTCTTGGAGAAAACAAGGAAGGGTTCGGTGGAATATGCAAGGCTTCTACACTTCCTTTCAGCATTTCAATCACGTTACTCATGGATGGCCGATCTGATGGCTTTGATTGGATGCACCACAACCCCACCAAGATCATCTTTCTTGCAATCTCATTTTCCTTGCTCGTCATGTCCCCCCACAACTGTAGATTGCTTTTGAGTTGGAGATGTTTGTAAATCCAATCAGGAAAGTATATTTCGCTTGTATGGCTTACTCCCACGTTAATATTCCTTCTCCCACCAATCATCTCAAGAATCATCATGCCATAGCTATAGACATCAGCTTTAGATGAAACTCCTCCGAAATTTCTACATACCACTTCTGGAGCTATGTAACCAATTGTCCCCCTGGCATTTGTCATTGATATCATACTATCTTTTCTTGGGCAAAGTTTGGCCAATCCAAAATCAGAAATTTTGGGGCAAAAATCTTCATCCAAGAGGATGTTGTGCGGCTTTATGTCCAGATGTAAAATCTTTGCGTTGCAGCCCCTGTGCAAATATTCCAGCCCTCGAGCTACACCAATGGATATTTCAAGTAATTTTTCCCATTCCAAGCATGGGTTGGTTTGCAAAGGATTGTCTTTGTATGTAAATTTTTCCAGTGATCCATTGGGCATAAATTCATAGATGAGAGCTTTTCTATGACCTTCTATGCAAAACCCTAAAAGGGTGACAATATTCACATGAGAAGTTCGACTAATGCTCGCTACCTCATTAATAAAATCTTCGCCCTTCCCTTTGGATGCATTAAGGATTTTCACTGCCACAGGACGTCCATCAAGTAGCTTTCCTTTGTACACTTCACCATAACCTCCTTGGCCTAACTTATCTTTAAATGATTTGGTCATCCTCTTGACATCCAAAAATCTATACCTTTTTGTAGTTAGATGTCCATAGCTTCTAATGAACTCTTCAAGATCTTGGTCTTCTTCTCTTATCATTGTCCAAGATTTTATAGATACTTTATATCTAAGGCAGCAACTTATGATACAAATGAGCAATAATGCACTTCCTCCAGAAACAATACCTGCAAGATTAGTGTTAGGATTATTCAGAAATTGGTGAATTTACCATATACCAGTTTTAGTGAAACGAAAGGATTGAAGATATTATCAGAAACTATATAATCTGCAATATCCATTGCACGCGTTCAACTATAACTAAAAACAATGATAAGGCGCCCACACCCCGCCACAAACCCCCCCCCCCCCCCCC
>CAMOHE010042660.1:0-15825 GCA_946598075.1 Artocarpus hirsutus | reverse complement strand
CCCCCCCCCCCCCCCCCCCCCCCAAAAAAAAAAAAAAAAAAAAGAGAGAGAGAGTAAAGGATTAATAGGACAGTACCAGCCTTGAGTTTCCATTCTCTACCGTTGCCTGCAATGTTTATTGGAGAAGGGTCAATTCAAAGAGCAACAATAATTGTTTTTAGAACGAAAGTTATGTATGACTTCCAATTCGTAAAACTTGTGAGTTTAATTTAGTTCCAGGTTTTTAATCAATCAAATTCCGACTTGTATGTCTGAATTTTAATTTATTTAATGCGGTATCTTTTGTGCTAAGTTATTTTGAATCTAATGGCTTTATTTATTCGGATTTTGTGAATCAATTTAAATTCAAATTGTAATCCGAATATGGGTGCTGGAATTTGCATTTAAATTTGAATCAACTACAAGATTTTTATTGGACTCCATTAACGTTTTTGTTATTGTTATGAATTTTACATAGTCACTAACACATAAAAATAACTAGATATGCACCTATAAGGTATTGTAATTTGTACAATTTTCAATAATTCTTATGGCTTAGACAATTCTTTTTATGACATGTGGTCTTCATTAAAATTTGAGATAGATCTTGCATACATGAATTTTACTCTCACCATATTGTTAATTACAATTGATATAAGTTTCTCTTGTAAAACTGACATCATGTAGGAATTCGTATAGCTATAATGAGTTAAAAGTTCCTTTTTTTTTAATTAATCTTAATTTAGATATTCTAAGATTCTTATAAAGGCCATTATTTTGACCCACACATATAGTTATCGAATCATAAAGCTTTAGTTTAGCATACGAAATAATTATATTTAATTAATCAAGTATACTATCATATTTCGCTATGTGTTTCATACAAGGTGGACATAAAATTATGAATTCATAACATTAATTACCACTAAAACCTTATAGTTATTAAGACCTTCAAAATACACATTAATTAAGGATATTTATAATTATAAATTATGTTTAAATCATGATTTAAAGTTGTAAACTTTCCCAGCATTACATAAAGGTTTCTAGCCTTAAAACTAAATTCTTACAGCTTTAATATCTTAACAATATAGTATCCTGAATTTTGAATTTTAATTATAGAATTGTGCAATTTAATTTGTAACTCCATGAATCTTTATGCATAAATAAATGTTTGGGTTTCCACAGAAACCCTTGACTTAAATACTTAAACTCTCTCATGGCTTTTCATCTTGTTATTTTTATCATGATTTATGTTAAATATCTATATAATGGCTCGCAACTATTCTTAAAGTTAACCAACCTACTTAGTATGACTAAGCCTGTCATACTACTGTTATTATCATAATTCTTACAGTTTTTTACACTTATAAACTCTAAACTTGTACTTTCTTATAAACTTAATGGAATAGTTATGAAAAATTCTTATCTAATTTTACTTATCAATTATTGGATTTTTCCAAAGTTACAATATACCCATCTTATAAAATTTTTGTTTTCAAAAATTGGAAGAAACTAGGGGTCTCCTACTACTTTGTAACCTTTCTTTCATTTAATGATTCTACCCCAAAGGTCTTGATAAGGAATATAACCATTTTTTTGAGGCTCTTTTTCTCCTGGTCCATGACTTATACTAATCCTTCTTCGTATACTAGGTTCTAGCATATCCATGTCCAGATCATGATTTGGTATGTTGGGATTGGCTAAAAGGTCCATCTTCTAGTCACTTTATTTAGGGATTTTTATCATCGATAAATGCTAGTCTAAATTATACGTATCTATTTACTTTGAAACTTTTAAAGGTTCATTACACTTGAGGTTATCCTTTCATAAATCTCTTACACATGTCTTACTCCTGTTTGGGTGTGCGAATAAAGGGAAATTGATGTATTTTCCCATATTCATAATGTTTCTCATTCTGATACTCTCATGACCTCTCTATTGGTCATGAGAAACTTTATAGCTTCAACTCAATTATTGTAGTCATTTTGGCGATTTCTAAATGAAACTAGCTATCTCCAAGTAGTTTTCTCCAAATTCATAGAGGTATGTTGGAGATTTATCTTTCTTCTAGGAGAAAGTTCCTCCATGATACTAAATTAGGGGTTGGATAGGGTCTCTTTATGTAAGAAAGTCATACTATCGATTCTTCTTCCTTGTACTTATTGTAGAATCTAAAACATGCTACCGTAGTATACCGTAAGTGATTGGGTAATTTTATCCCCTTCGACAACCCTTCTATAGGTAGATAGTCATTCTAGATCTAAATCTCATGTCACAAGTATGTTGTACTCTTTTATTGGGTTAGACTTAGGCCCAGAGGCCTAAAATTAGCAAGGCCCATGGCCCATGATTCAAGTCCACAAATTAATGTGGATCAGATTTAGCTAAGTGGCTGAATGGTGGCCAAGTAAAATGAATGGCCACAAAGTGGCCAATTCTTAGCCACAAGATTTTTGTGGCCATGGTTCACTCTTGGAGCCTATATAAGGGCGCTTGGAGGAAGGGCTTAAACACCTCATTCTCACCTCTCTTCATAGAGCATCTTATTCCATCCTCTTCATAGAGTATCTCTAGAGTGAGGATTTAGTTTCTCTATTTTTCTTCTTTTGTGGGGTATTTCTCCTATTTACATAAGAGAGTGGTTCTAATTGTTCTCTCCGTGTAATTAAGAAGGAAGGTTGAAATCCCCATTTTTCATAGTGAAATCCTTCTACACTTGTCCCGTGGTTTTTTTACCTTGTCTCCTTTAGGGGGTTTTTCCACGTAAAATATCTGTGTCCATTTTATCTCATTCTTATCTTACCGCTAGATTTGCCTACAAGTGGTACCAAAGCCATTCCGATGAAGACACTATTGACGATGGAGCTACTATTTATGTATACGCTTTTGTTCACATATATGCTATTGTTTACAGTATAGATAAGTACGGCGTAAGTAGGTTTTGCTTAGGAGGCTAGAACTTAATTGGTTTGCTTTTGACCCTCCATGCTTTTCTTGGGAACTTGCTTAGTACGGTGGTTCTGTCTAGGAGGCTGTCTGGATCTATCCTTTGTTGATAGTACTTATGTATTTATTATAGTCTTTCTTAGGAATTACCTAGTTGGTACAAGTGACCATACGAGTATTGTTCACAGTCATAGTGAAACGGTTAGAGTTAAGTAAATCTCAAGATGACTAGAAGATTTGAAATAGAGAAGTTCAATGGAAGCAATTTCACGTTGTGGAAGATGAAGATGCAGGCAATTTTATAGAAAGATAATTGTCTGGTAGCTGTTGGAGAAAGACCACAAGAAATCACAAACGATGGCAAGTGGAATGACATAGATGGCAATGCTATTGCCAATTTGCACCTGGCATTAGTAGACGGGGTTCTATTAAGTATTGTAGAGAACAAAGTAGCAAAAGAAATTTGCATACTCTAACAAAGTTGTACGAGGCCAAGTCACTTAACACCAAGATTTTCTTAAATAGAGAATTGTACACTTTTTGGATGGAGGAATCCATATTGATGATTGACCATATCAATACCCTGCAGACTCTATTCGCTTAGCTTACATTCTTAGGTCAAAAGATAAAGGAAAACGAATGTACAGAGATTCTTTTTCAAAGTCTACCTGATTTGTATGATTAACTCATCATCAGCATTGACAAAAATAGTGTTGTAGAGAGCCTACGCTTTGAAGATGTTACAAGTGCAGTCCTCGAAGAAAAAAGTCAACACAAGAATAAGGAAGATAGATTGGCAAGCTCACAATAGGTAGAAGCTATCATCGTGATGAGAGGAAGATCAACGGAACGTAGCCCTAGTGGGAGCCAAAGTCATGGTAGATCAAAATCCAAGAGTAAGAAGAAGAATATGAGATGTCACAACTGTGGCAAGAAAAGGCACTTCAAGAGAGAGTGTGGGGCTACAAAGAGTTGAGATAGAAATTCTCAAGTAAATGTGGCAAGTACCTTAGATGAAAGTGCTGTCTTATGTAGTGAGGCAATAACAATTGCCAAAGGTAGACAAAAGCAAACTAATGCATGGATACTAGATTTAGGAACATCATGGCACATGACTGCTAGGAGAGAATGGTTTCATCAATATGAACCAATCTCAAGAGGATCAGTGTATATAGGAAATGATCATGCATTAGAGATTGCTGGTATTGGTTCTATTAAATTGAAGATGTACGATGGTACTGTTTGTACTATATAGAAGGTATGACATGTGAAGGGTCTGAAGAAAAATCTATTGTCTTTGGGACAATTAGATGGTGCGGTGTGCAAGACTCACATTGAGAATGGGATCATGAAGGTTGCTAAAGGCACCCTAGTGGTGATAAAGGTGGAAATAGTTACTACAAATCTGTACATACTTTTAGGGGAAACACACCAAGAAGGATAGTCATCTATTGCATCGATGAATTTGGGAGAAGAATCAATGATGATGTGGCATCGAAAGCTCAGCCACATATCAAAACGAGGTTTGACGATTCTCTTAAAATAGAAACTACTACCTAGGCTCAGCTCGGTAAAATTACCGTTTTGTAAGCATTGTGCAACAAGTAAGCAACATAGGTTAAATTTTAGCACTTCTGAAACACCCGTTATTTTAACGGGTATGATTTATGTAAAATCATATGAATAAATATCACTTTAATATTTTTATCAAGTCTCCGCAGTAAATATTTAAAACCTACCTATCACTCATCACTTCTACTAACATTGTCCCGCTACATTAATGCTCAATTAAGTAGCCTCCTTCTCATTTAGAGACATAAAATTAATTCATCTCAACTACCAGGAGACATTGATATATTTTCTCAACCACCTTTTTAATGCTTCCTTCATCTTGTTCCATAACTTGCCCCATTTGCCCCCTTAATTATGTTGGCATTATTTGCTAAAAGTCTCCATGGGAGACATGATAATATCTTCTTTTAATGCTCATTTGTTTCTTTCTACAACTTTCCCCATAAACCTACAATTATCTCCCGCTCCTCAATTATTTTGATGCCTATTTATTCAACCATCACTAGTCTCTTCTCTAGTTTCTCATTCTCTCCTTTCTCACTTCAATTTTTAACTAAAGACACAAGGCCTAAAGCTCTCTATGTAGCCAAGTAACTATAATTCCCAGCCATGTTTGAAGTAGCTTTGGAGTCAATTCAAGCTTGATTTTTAACCCGAACTTTGGTGTTTTTCAAAGGAGTTTTGAAGTAGGTTTCCTTTAATTCAAACTTGGCTTTAGTATGTATTTTCTTCATATTTAATACATGTTTTCCTCATTATTTGCAAGAAAGGCTAGAGATATAGTTTGATGATGATTTTGGTATAAAACTCATGAGAATATATTTATTATGATTATATAATGCATGCTGCTTATTTTGGAATGGTTTTAAAATTTTAAATAAGAATAATATGCTTTGGGTTTAAGAAAAACTTAACATTTCATAAACCTAGTATTATCTCTATGGGCAATAGCTCTTTCTTGAAATTCTGGAATTAGATGAAAATGAATTTTGTAAATTGGTTTACATATTTTAAAAGTAGACATTCTAAGCTTTCTAACGAGCTATCATGAGCAGAAATCGAAAATATATTTTATTTTCTATGTATTTTTCAATTCTCGAGTTAGAAACTAATAAACCTACCAATGACAGTGTATCACCCGTCTACCTTAGGTAAACCACCAAATAACCCATGTGCTAATTGAAGATAGTAAACCCAACTTTGCTCAACTTCTAATCCCTAAATGTTTTGCAACCTTTCTAAAACTATCTTAAGTAATTTATGAATCTTATTAGAGACTAAAATATATAGATTTATACTTAATTCATTTATGGATGTAGTTATATGTTGTACGTTAGTTTTAATTGTCCTCATGCACACCTTAAGATCAAGGGTGTGTGGAGCTTACATAATTAAATTCTGAGATTAAAAGATTATTGAGAAGCTTGGAAGGTAGGGATTCTATACTCATCTTTTGTAAGGTTTTTATGGAATTAAAATTGATTGTTTTACCACAAGATATATGTATTTATGTTGAACTACTATTATATGAGAATCACATATGAAACTATGACATGAACTCACCCTGTATTGATTAGCGAGGGACATAATGAATTAACATATGTTATTATAAGTTGGAAAGCATGGTTAGGAAAATTGACTCTATAAATAATGATGGAATATTGAGAAATGGTGAGACGTGAAGAGGGCGACGGCTACATCTTTGGGCACGATTACCCTAAAAGGTAAAAAAGGAGGAAGGTGATGACGCTTCCTAGGTCGAAAGTCCCTGAACACACTGTACAGGAATCGACTTGGTGAGGACTCGGGGCTTGATGTCCCCTCACCGGAATATCCTCGGAATGTTTGAAGGGTGGCCAAGCTCACCCATTTGGGTTTCGATAAGTGGAGTGTTACTTTATTTAATGTGGATACCTAGGAATAATGATGAATTGTAATATGTGTATATATATATAAGTGTGAAACTTGGTAATGATTAACTATGGTATCCACAAGATATGATCATAATAAACCTCATAATCTAGTATATGATATAAATTAACTAACCATGCAGTTTTAATATGGTAATGAATAAACCTTAAGGTGAGTAATGATTTTCCTACTGGACATGTCGATGCTCATCCCTATCATATTTACATCTCTCAAGTGGAACTCAGTGCAACTTTTCTGACGAGGAATAGGCAACAACATTGTTGATTTCATGTTAGAAGATCTTTGTTTAATTGTAATTCATCTAGATTATGTAAGATTCGTATTTCTTTTGTGATGGCTGTGTTAAGTTATTTAAAAATTGTACTATGGTGATGGTGACTAGACTTTAAATATTTAGTGCTACACTAAAAACTGTGGTTTGTATTTTAAATGTTTATTTTTATTTTTATTTTTGTTTAAAGACCCATGGGCATTGTTTAATGGATTTAAATAATATTGAATCTAAGTTTATTTTTATTTATTCAATACTACTAACCCCCACATAGGGGTGTTACAACATCAAAAACTAAGAGCAAAGGCATCTTAGAATTGATCCACTCTGATGTTTGGCAAGCACCGGTATCATCCCTTAGAGGGGCAAGATACTTTGTATCTTTCATTGATGATTACTCTAGGCGATGTTGGGTGTATCCAATCAAAAGGAAAGCAAATGTTTTTGAAGTCTTCAAAGTTTTCAAATGACGGGTGGAACTTAAATCTAAAAAGAAAATCAAGTGTCTGAGGACTAACAATGGAAGAGAATACACAACCGATGAGTTTGATGAATTCTGTCAACAAGAAGGCATCAAAAGGCAGTACAAAGCGGCATACACTCCTAAGTGAAATGGATTGGTAGAGTAGATGAATAGGACATTGTTGGATAGGATGAGCGCAATGTTGAGGACTACAGGTCTAGCCAAGTTGTTTTGCGCAGAAGCAGTCAAAACTACCTATTACTTGATTAATCAATCTCCTTCAAATCCGATAGGTTTGAAGACGTTGATGGAGATGTGGACTGGTAAGTCAGCTGACTATTCTCAGTTACATACACTTGGAAGTCCTATGTATGTTATTTACAATGACCAAGAAAGATCAAAGTTAGATCCAAAATCTGGAAAGTGTATCTTCTTGGGGTATGCTTATGGCATTATGAGGTATCGCTTGTGGGATCTCACTGCCCATGAGATTTTCATAAGTAGAAATGTCATATTTATAGAAGATAAACTACAAGAGAAGGGAAACAATAGCACTACAAAGGAGAAGTCAGAGACTACTATGATTTAGGTGGAAGATATACCAGATGAAGATCTAGTTTCTTTTAAAGCATCATTAGAGCATGCTGATCAAGAACCAGTCAAGTCTGAGGCTTTTGAAGTTTGCCAGTCAACTCTTGAGAGAAGATTACAAGTTTGGTAGTCAGATTATATTACTGAGAGCAATGTAGCATATTGTCTTCTTACAGAGGATGGAGAGCTATCAACTTTCCAAGAGGCAATCAAAAGCCCAAATGTATCCCTATGGATGGCAACAATGTAGGAAGAAATTGAACCCTTACACAAGAATAAGACGTGGGATCTTGTTTTGCTACCATGAGGAAGGAAGGCCATTGGCAACAAATAGGTCTACAAGCTCAAACGCGATGGTAATAACCAAGTGGAGTCGTACAGTGCAAGGCTAGTGTTGAAATGATATGCTCAGAAAGAAGGTGTTGACTTCAACAAAATATTTTCACTTGTAGTTCGACTCACTATACTTCGAGTAGTTTTGGTGATGAATCTACATTTGACCTAGGTCTAGAGTAGCTAGATATAAAAACTACTTTTCTAAATGGAGATATTGAAAAAGAGATTTATATGCTCCAACCAGAAGGCTTTATAGAAGCAAAAATGAAAACTTGGTTTGTAGGTTGAACAAATCTCTATACAATCTCAAACAGGCATCGAAGTGTTGGTACAAAAGATTTGATTCCTATATCATGAGCCTTGGGTACAACAAACTAAGTGTAGACCCTTGTATGTATTTCAAGAGGTTTGGTAATGGAGATTTTATTTTTTTGTTATTGTACGTGGATGACATTTTAGTCGCAGGCCCCAACAAAGATTGGGTACAAAATTAAAGGCATAGTTGGCTAGGGAATTTGATATGAAGGACTTAGGACCAGCAAATAAGATTCTAGGGATGCAAATTCACCGGGATAGAAATTAGAGGAAGATTTGGCTTTTTTAGAAGAATTACTTGAGAGACGTTTTGTGGCGCTTCAACTGCTCTATCCTTCTTCTTGTTAATTTCAAGTTATCCTCCAAGATGTGTACTAGCAATGAAGCAAAAATGAAGGAAATGTCTCATGTACTGTATGCATCAACAATGGGTAGCCTAATGTTCGTTATGTTCTATACAAGACCAGACATTACATAAGCAGTGAGATCAATTAGTAAGTACATGGCGAGTCTTGGTAAAGAGCATTGGAGTATTGTTAAGAGGATCCTGAGATACATTAAGGGTACCTTAGATGTTGCATTATGTCATGGAGAATTGGAGTTTACTATTAAGGGTTATGTAGATTCTAATTTTGTAGGTGATCTAGATAACAGAAAATCCACAATAGGCTATGTATTCACACTTACAGGAGGAGCTGTAAGCTTGATTTCAAAACTATAGTAAGTTGTTGCATTATCTACAACAGAAGCAAAATACGTGTTGGCTACACAAGCTTACAAGGAAGCAATATGGATTAAAAGGTTACTATAGGAGCTCGGGCACAAAGAAGAGAAGATTTTTTTATTTTGTGACAATCAGAGCGCCTTGCGCATTGTAAGAAATCCAGCCTTTCTATAACATCTGTGAATGTTAAAGCGGAATTAATTATGTTAAGTTTAATTATTAAGTGTGCCAAGGGTGATTTTGATGTTAATTTCAGTTATTTAAAAATTTTGTTGTAATTGTTATATTTGAGAATTTGATATTTTTGTTTTAAAATACCAAATGACATTTTTGCACCATATTTTTTCATATTTACAAAAATGCCATTAGGCCCCTCTTTTTATTTTTCTTCTTTCCCTCACTCAATCTCTCTCTCGTCTCTCTTTCTTCTCTCCCTCTTTCCTCTCATTTTTCCCATTGATTTGAGGCAAGGAACAAAGTTCAATCCACCCAAGAATATTGCAAAATGCCATTGAGGTTAGCTTTCTCTTTTTCTTTAAAATTTCAAATTTTTAATTTCAATTTTTCAAACTTTCTTTGGATGTTGAATCCGAGCTTCTTTGGGCTCATATAGTGTTCAAATTCTAGTTATGAAATGTGTTTCACCATGAATCTAAGCTTTATTTGAGCTAAAATCAATTTAACTAAGTTTTGATGTTTTTCTTTGATTTTCAAATCAAAGGTGAGATTGGGTTTAAATTTGGAGATTGTGTTTCTAAAAGATTTAGAGTTGTTTCCCTATGTTTTCTACACGTTTTTTGGGTTTAAAATGGTGAAAAACAGGTTTAAAATTATGTTTTGAGATCGGGAAAGCTGAGGCTCGAAACTTAGAATTTTTCAAATTTTACCAGTTCAGCATGCCGATCATGAGCATCGGCAGGCCAGATTCATAAGTCCGATAGGCCAAACTCATCCTTTCGGCAGGCCGAACTGATATAGTTTGACAAGTTGGGTTTGGATGGTTGGTAGGCCCAACAATGTAGGTATGGTAGGCTGGACCAGGGTGTTTAGTGAGCCGATTGAACATCACAAAATGATATTTTTACTCCTTGTTTTTAATGTTTAATGATTTAGAAATGTTTCAAAAAGAATTATGATTTTGTATCATGATTATTTTGAGCTAAGAGGGCACACTCATAATTAAATTAACATAATGATATTTGTTGAAGCATAATTTCTGACTTTAAATGTAATTTTAAAGGTTTTGAACAAAAATGGAGCTTACTTTGAATTTGTTTGGAGCTTACGCAATGAATTTCAAATTGAGGTAGGATATTTTTTTATCTCTTCTTTGGTAGCCCTTTTATAAATTATTTTAGCCAAAGTTTAATTTTTAAATGAATTTTTAAGAATGATTTCTGTTTGATATTAAAGTTACTTTTACGCAATTTAGGAACTGCATTTTGATATTCTTTTGATTCCTAAAACCCATACGGTGATGTTATATCAAGTTTCATACAAGTGAGTGTTTTTATTGACTTGTTAAGACTTCGAAATTTATTTCAGTAAGTATGTTAAACAATGTGTTTTAATTGATTCTCCTACTGAGCCTTCTGCACACATTTTATTATTTTTAAAACCTTTCCCCCCAGGTTTGAAGAGGAAGGAGCATGAGTAGAAATTATATTTTTCTCTAGAACTGTTGTATGACACACGTACTGTTTGACTTGTCCCGATGTCGACGTCGACTGTGTTAGTTATATTGCCTAATTTAAACTATAAATGATGATTTTTAGTAGTTTTGTATTAATATTGTGATTTTTAGTTCATTTACCTACCCACCTTCATGGTAAGCATTCACGTGATGGTGACTGCTGATAAAATTTTGGCTAAGTAATTTAATTTATATTCATTTACTTTTTGTTGATTTACTGTGTTAATTAATCTTATTTAACTTAACAATCCCACCTCCATTTTTGGGACATTACACTTTCATTCCAAGACAAAGCATATAGGAGTTCAATTTCACTTTGTTCGTGAATTATTGGAAGAAGGAAGCACGGAAATGCGGAAGATTCACACCAAGGAGAACCTAGCAGATGTGTTGACCAAGCCAATAAATACTAAGAAGTTCAAATGGTATAGATTCTCATATGGCCTAGCAGAAATGTAAGCAGTATGGTAGTGACAAGATAGAAAGGATAGTGTGGAGATATAATTGATTCTTAATCAAATTTCCAAATGGGAGAAATGTTAGATTAGGCTTAGGCCCAAAGGCCTAAAATTTGGAAGGCCCATGGCCCATGATTCAAGTCCACAAATTTATGTGGATTAGATTTAACCAAGTGGCTAAATGGTGGCCAAGTAAAATGAATGGCCACAAATTGGCCAATTCTTAGCAACAAGTCTTTTGTGGCCATGGTTCACTCTTGGAGCCTATATAAGGGGGCTGGAGGAAGGGCTTAAGCAACTCATTCTCACCCTTCGTCATAGAGCATCTCATTCCATCCTCCTCATAGAGTATCTCTAGAGTGAGAGATTAAGTTTCTCTATTTTTCTTCTTTTGTAAGGTATTTCTCTTATTTACATGAGAGAGTGATTCTAATTATTCTCTCCGTGTAATTATGAGGGAAGGTTGTAATCCCCATTTTTCATAGTGAAATCCTTCTACACTTATCCCATGGTTTTTTTACCCCGTCTACTTTGGGGGTTTTTCCATGTAAAATATCTATGTTCATTTTATCTTATTTCTTATCTCACCGCTAGATTTGCCTACAACTTTTAGAAAGAACAAAAATGCACTATCTCTTTTTACTTAAAGTAGATTAAACCTATGAGATTCAACTGAAGAATAACAAGAAGAACCATGGTGCAGCTTTGGTGGCTAACAACGAAGAGGAGGATAATCAACCTGATGGTGACCTTTTAGATGAAGAAATGACATTGTTACACAAAACTTCAATTTGTTAAAGGATATATATATATATTTTTTTTTTGCAGAAAAAGCAATAAAAGATTTACTAATATCTAGAAATGAAATCGGGGAAATAGGAATAGTAGGAACAACAACAAAGCAAATAGCACTAACTAGAATATATTTGAACTTAATTTATTCTAGATTCATTCCAAATTAACTTGTTTCTCAAGTTCTCTAGAAGTTTTGCAGAGATTTTGTGAGTCTAATTCTACTTTGATTCAAATTTTAACATATAAAGTTTTTAGTTTAAATTATTTTGAATTGCAATTTTTGTGCTAGAATGTCACCATGGTACATTTGTAGGTCTGAAGCATGTTGATTGCAAGGCGATAACACAAGTTTTGTTTAGGCATGATCAAGCAGATATTTAGCAACTAGAATTCGAATTTCAAGTTGGATCAATTTTAGTTCTGGCCCTAGGTTCAGTGGACGTATCTAAAACCCATCTCATATTAAGGACTTTGCTAATTTAAGGAAGTCATTTTGTGATTTTTATTTTCTGAGCTTCCACGTGAGAGAAAATCCAGAGCAAACCTTTTAGTGATCATTAGGCTTATCAAACCTATCTTTCAACCCTGTGTTGCCACTATGCATTTGTCCAACCTAGTGAAGGTTTACGGAAGAGCCATGCAAAAATTGTTGCCTAAAGTATTTTTAAAGTCAAAGAAGGAGATATCATGAGTTCAACATTACTGTAAATTCTAGGTATTCTAAAAATTCCTGCAGTCATTATAACTCTCACTACTAGAAATTGTTTGTTTCACGACGGTTTAACACCTTCATCTAAAGTTTATATGACGGTTATCATAGTACAAAAAGAAGCATACACAATGGTTTTTGACCTTCGTATAAGTTAGGTTTTAAGTCCAATTTTGACATGTTTTGAAAGCATCTTTCACGATGATTTTTTTTAAAAAAACTGTTATATAATGTAGAATTTTACATGATGATTTCTTAAAAATGCCGTCGTGTAAAATGTAGTTTACATGATAGGTTTTGCTAAAATCCGTCATATAAGCCTATTAAAAAAACAGTCGTAGAAACTCCTATTCCCATGAAGATTTTCATATTTCTTGTGCTTCTTCATTTTTTTCCCGCTCTTAATGCGATAGTTTACTACCAGTGTTTTAATACAAAATTGTATTTGACATGATTAGCACCCATTGTTTTTTCCTGTAAGGAGTAAGGGTCTCGATAAAAAAACCATATCACTATGTTCTATACTTTTCATCTACTTTATTTTACACAATGATTATTTTCTAGATATTGTCCTAATTGAACACTGTTTGTCTTTGTTAGTTAGGCCTTACAAAAAAGGATTATTCATAGGAGTTTCCCGAAGTTTAGTGTTTTAGTTTTTTTTTTTTTTTTTTTCATAAGGAAGTTTTATTTTTATTTGTTAACAATTTTTGATTGAAAAGAACAAGTTTTCATCAAAGAAGTCATTAAGTGCAATAAGACTTTATTGATGGGAAAATTTCCCCTAACCAAATAAGCTGATCATCAAAGCCAAAAGAGGAGACTTTGCTAGCTAGTAGTCCATGAGATTACTTTGTTCCTTTCTTGCTAAAATATGGACATTAATGATGACGCTCCCAGACAAAAAGCTGACAAACTTATAGGATCTCGCAACAAATAATTTTCCAAATTCACTTGAAACACTCGTATTAAATGCAGGTTTGATGACACACATCCGTTTCCCTTATTTTAATCAGGAGACCAAATTCGCTTGCCAAACATAGAGCATTTTGTGAAACTTCCAACAGTTCTGTAGAATGTATAGTAGAAAAAAAAAAAAATCAAGAACCAAACGCTGATGTGGGTTCAATTTAGTGAACACCAACGCATTAACTCTCAACATTCAAAATTTAGTTTTAGCAAATTTACTTGACATTCAGCTTTGTTTTATCCTATACCCAAGATAAGTTTAAGTGGTAACTTAATTGAAAGCCTATGTTATAAATTCCACTCATATTATGCAGAGTTAGAAATTCCTTTCTTTGTTCCTTTTTTTTCCATTCAAACTCAGTGACTAAAACCAATGCTTAACGGTTTCAAATTCTGAAAATCAATGACAATGACTTACAGAAGACAAGTAAGGTAGTTCAAATAATAAAATCTTAAATAATAAGGTAGTTCAACATTGTTATAATATTTTCTCTCACAAAATTTAAATTTAAACTAATTTTTGTTCAAACTCTTGCTTTAAGGTGTGATGAGAAATGTTCCAAATATTTAACAATTCTCTGTAAAAAAAAAAAAAAAAATTCTAGAGTATTTGGCAAACGAATTTGGACTTAAAAAATGAGAACTTTACATTATATACAATTCAATTTTATAATTTTAAAATCGCTTGTCAAACACCATATTCAAATTCATTCCAACCTTGGGGAACTTTTATAAACATTCTTAAGCAAAACCTTTTTTTTCTTTCTTCATACGCTGGTAGGAATATAAATATGCATTAACGATAAAAATGTTAATATGAAGCCTAAGGGTATATTCTTAGCTGTCTCAATTGGACCATTGACAGGTCCAATCAAGGATTGTTCTGAGGAGCTGTGTTGACAGGTTTCGAAGTCGTAACAAATTACTCAGAGCCAGGTTGGTGGAAGGATTTACATGATTTGAACTTGAAATCTACATTGAACTACGTTTGACAATTAAAAACTTAAACTCATTTTAAATCATGATTTAACAGTTTGAATTCAAAATTGCTTTTAAATTCAAAATTACCTTCTCTTTGTCTTCAAAATTTTAAACTTAATTTTCAAAATATACTTTTTAAAGTTCTCATTTCAAACAAAAAGTTTAAGTCATCATAACTATTAATCACCCTACATAAAAAATTATATAGGGATGAATCTTCCTAATAAAATCATCATGGGGCCGGAAGCGGGGCATGAAGCCCCTTTTCTAGAGCTGTAGGGTTTCCGCCTCCAGCCCAATATTTTACAAATGAAGAAAGCAATAACCAACACTGCGACTGTGAGAAGGCAAAAAGTAGGGTGCCACAACGCTGGGAAGCTAAGGCCACAGCGTCCGATTGTGAATCAACATTATCTTTTGGGAAATTGATTTCTTCTTTTGTGTAGTCTATAAATAAGAGATGCTAGGAACTATTTGTATAACTTAAAAAATTAAGAGAGATAAGAGAAAATCTTAGAGAGAATGTGTGTTGTTTTCATTATAAACTTTTTTATCGTTATAATAAATTATTTTGTATAATTGTTAGTAGACATAACTCTCATTTACGAGTAAATGATCATAAATTTTCTATGTATCCTATTCTTGCTTATTTTTGTTTTGCGTTATTTCTCTCCGTAGAATTACGACCAATTCGCAATACTTATGACATGTTAAGTTGTGGGTCCTGCTTTGGTTTTGGACTGTCCCGAGGCTTTTACAATCATATTCTTCAACTGCTGTCTGGCAGTGCTAGTTTTTATTGTCTAAAGGGCTTTTAAAAAAAATCAAAAGTCAAGAAAATCGGATTGTCAGGGTTCGTGACCATTCTCAATGGTCAACGAGAGAGTACACACCTAAAACTCCATTGCCAAATTGTATGGTATACTAGGAGACTATGGAAAAAATTTATGTTCATGAATCAAGATGAATGGATGTTATTCGGTATGAAGATAGAACTTAGCCAAAAATAATTGAAGAGACCTATATGCAACTTAAAAAAAAAAAACAATTGAGGGGGTAAGGATTTAAACACTAGAGTAAAATCAGAC
>CAMOHE010042659.1:0-21428 GCA_946598075.1 Artocarpus hirsutus | reverse complement strand
ATATAAGTCAGTCCTCTATAAATAGTTCATAATAAGAGCCAGGTTCAATTTCCGTTTACCTCTCTTATTATATCTTAATCCTTGAGTACTAATAATTCTCTAATGAACAGTTAATTCATAATCTTATTATGAACGAGCGCTTTACTGTTCAAACCTCGAATTATCACTCAAGAGAACTATTTTTCTAACTTCCATAGGGAAGGAATGGATTCTATATCTGTATAATATTATTCCCAGCTACTTATTACATTATATTTCCAAGATGCTAAGTTATGATCTATGTTTACACAAATCTTACCATACAAGTCAAAAAACATAATGTCATAAATAGGAGTCTAATAAATACTCAGGATTAAGACTGTCAAATATATGATCATCATAGTGATAAATTTGAATACTCTATTTGTAACGGATGATTATTAGAGATTCAAAATTTATCTGGTCCAGTCCTATATAATCTCATTACATAAAGTACCTTCAATTCAATGTCTCTACATTAATAGTCTAGATAATGACTATTTCATTTTAAATGAGATTGGACTGCACTTGTAATATTTAATTAAAGATCCCAAACTTTAAGTAATTATTATGGACTATTTAGATTATTATATATAAATTTTATCCCTAAGCATATAACACTTATATGCTAAAATTTATAGTCACATAAATAATCATGGAATTTTCTTGATGTTTATAACTGTATTCATAACACATATATCAACCAAAATAATTATAAATATCACTTTATTTATTTATTATCAAAATGTACAATGTCACTGGTTTTAGGGCACCAAACCCAACATACAGTTACATAGATATAACTAGTTTTGGTATGACTTTGCCACAAATCAAATGCGCATTCAATAGATGAAGTGAATGAACTAAATTCAGTTACTAACTTTTCCCTCATTAAATGAAAAACTTTCATGGTATCAGCTCTTGTGGTAGTTCTTGAAACACGCCTATATTGTGGATTATAAGCATTTTGAATATACTCCTTAAAGGCTGGATCATCAGCAAGGTTATTGGTTGTTGAGCACTATCCAATTATCTAGCATGCCATTCTCTAGCTCTTTGTTGGTCATATGACCAATTGATAACACTACCATCAGGGCTAAATTGAAGTGTATGTTGACGACAATCAACACCACTTACACCATGCTTAGCTTCGCATTTTTTACGATGCCTCTCTAAGTGACCAGTGCTAGAAGAGAATTTACCTACATAGTCTTGTTTACACACTTTGCAAATTGCACGCTCTTCTGTTAGACTATTCTCGTTTGTATGTGTTACTAGATTAAAGAAACTCCAAACTGGTAAAGTTCGTTGAACTTTCCTATTGCCCTTACGAGTGACTTCGGAGGAGCCATCAACTTGAGATAGCAAGTCAGCTCCAATTTCTTCAAGTGGATCATTTAATTGTTCTTCTTTGTTGATCACCAAATGTGACACGTTGGCTCTCCCTCTATGTGATGATGCCATAGTTTTAATAAAAAATAACAATAAATTAATGTAATATAAAAATTAAATAAAATAATTGCATAATAAAATTAACTTATAACTATACAAAATTAGTGAACAACAAATGAAATAAATTATATCTTCAAGTTTTTTTCCTTTCTAAAGAACTCTAAGTAAACTAAAAAAAAAGACAATATATAAGATTTTAGAAGTTTGTTGAATGAGTATCTTTGTGAATGTTCTATGTTTATTTATAGGTAAAAAAATTTTATTTTTTTTTTAATTTTTTTAAATCTTTTTTTATTTTTTTTCTTTCAAGTGTGATTTGATTAGACAATTCATTGAAGACTTAACATCTTAGCTTTGCACATTGCAGGCCTTCCTTCTGAGCCTCTATGTTAGGCCTGCCCTTTTATAATTGCATAAGGGAATCTAATGCCATGTTCACTCACGGGTGAATATCATATGTATAAATTATATAATATTAAATTCTTATTTGTATTAAATAATATATATATTAAATGTGTAATATTTTGATGTGATAATATATGATCTATAAACTTAGTATCTGATTCTCAGCCTTGCTTCTTAAAAGCAAAGCATGCCTTATGTAAAAAACCCAAACTACCCTCAAGTAAAATAAACTTGCATATAAAATTTTCACCTAGGGGGCTCCACCCCCTGCAACCCCCTGGAGGGGGGTTTACCACCTCCTTCCAACCCCTACGTCAACCTTACCGCAAAAGTCGATCTGCGTACAACCTCTACGTAGGGTCAATCTAAGTCAGGGTAATAATTAAGCTCCACACATACTAACAATGCCTACAATAAAAAAATAAAAAAATACGAAGAAAAGAAAAAGATCTTGTCAAGCCTATTAGAATGTGATGTCCATGAGTGAATCTAACGCTATGTTTACTCACGGGTGAATATGGTATGTATATATATTATATAATATTTAATTCTTACATGTATCAAATAATATATATATTAAATGTATAGTATTTTGATGTGATAATACATGACCTACAGATTCAGAATCTAATTCTCAACTTTACTTCTCAAAAGCAAAGCATGCCTATAAGGAAATAAAATAAAAGAATAAAAAGAAATGAAAAGAAAAGAAAAAAAAACTTGCTAGGCCTATTGTGATGTGATATGCATGGGGTTAATCTAGTGCCATATTCACTCATGAGTGAATATGGCATGTATATATATTATATAATATTTAATTCTTACATGTATCAAATAATATATATATTAAATGTATAGTCTTTTGATGTGATAATACATGACTTATAATGGGCCTTACATGACTTACTAGAGAAGGCCATACTCAGCTATGTTCACCTATGAATGATCATAAAAAAGTATATTTAAATATATAAATATATGTGTATACATTTATATGAAATTGGGCCACAATAGGCCTTCAATGGGCTAACCTATTGTGGGCCTATATGGGCCTTACATGGGTTGGGATGGGCTGGCCTATTGAGGGCCTAGACGGGCCGGCCCGGCCTGGGTTGGTGGGTTGGTCCATTGTGGGCCAAGATGGGCCAAGTCGAGGGCTATCCCGACCAGACCCGGCTCATGATTTTCTATGGGTTGTATTGGGTCGGCCCATGGGCCGATATATATTGGCCCAGCCCAACCTACCAGTATTTATGGGCTAGGTCGGGCCGTGAACAGTGTTAGATCGTGCTTGACCCACCCATCACTATAACAAGACAGGCCCGGGCTGGCCCATAGGCTCTGGCCCATTGTTGCATTTTTATTTGTGAAACCATTTCCTTTGGCACTTCTTTCAGTACATCTCCAACAAGATGATGTCAACTGTTTGTTCATTATTTCTTCTTTCAAGACTTACGGATTGCAGTGTGATGCAGGTATGATTATTCATTTTGCATTATCCTTTCATTTGGTATTTTCCATGTTTTTGTTATTGATGATTCCTGATTATTCTTCTAACATGATGTTAAGGGTGTATCTAACTTATCTGCTAAAAATTTCTATTGAGGTTATCTCTTGTCTATGTTTCCAATGAAGACACGTGTTTGTTATCATGTGATTGAAGAGAGGTGTCTCACGCTGAGGTTCATGTCGTTTTATTTTTTTAACTTTGTTATTTTTCTTCCAAATATTAAGTACACGGCTTTCTCCAATTGGCTGTGGTGTTGTTAAATTTATTGATCTATATGACACGTGTCTAAATATTAACTGCAACGGTGTCTTTAAGTATCATCACTTTTTTGCAACTTTTCCTCTTCCATTCTCTTCTCTGTTTCTCGCCTGTTTTGTTTTCTTACTCTCTATTGTTCTCTTCCTTTTCAGGTATTTACTCTTTTTAATTCTTCCTATTTTCTGTTGCTGTTTGTCTATGTTATTTTCTTACTATGGACGTTTTCTACTTGATCATACGCTTTATCCAACAGTTTTGACAAATTGTATATAACTTTGTTGTTTTCTATCATGTATCGTAACTGACACGTTAGTAAGTTTTGAAAATAGTTAAGGCAGTCATTTAGGTACATAGTGAACAACTTATGCTAAATCATTATTTTTTTAGTCTGAAAATATGTTTACAGCTTTGAGAACACTCAAACCACAGCAAACTTATCAAACGATAAGAGGCAGAATTTGTTGAGTATGGAGAATTTGCCACTACGAAACAGGAAGACTCATAAGCCTTGACTGTCTTTTAGTTGATGAAGAGGTAATATACTTTTTATTTAGTAACGTAATTTTAGTGTTCTATCTTTTAATCTATACAATTAACTAATAACTTCCTCCACAATAAATGCCTGTTTTAGCATGAAGCCATACGTGCATCTATTGGAAAAGTAATACGTAGTGGAAATTAAAGATTTTTTCATCATAGTATTTTCTAAAACATAAGTTTGACATGCTATATGTATAAATTAACTAAATCTTACTAATCTTATTTGCTGAAGAGCTCCAACAATCAGTATAGATAAGAACGTTCTAGAAAAGTTTCAACCAACTGGTCTTCTTTGCTATTCTCTATCTATGATCAGAGTGCCTTTGGGCGCACGTCGTACAGCTCTTTCTCAATGACTCTCTTTCCAACCAATAAGAAATACCCAAAACTATCGTTCATGATTTGTGAACAATAGTTTTTTAGGGGAGTTTCAAAGACTCACAATGCAGAGCGCTCACTCTTGATCTCTTAACTGATCTAAATAACTTATGAGTCTCACTTCCTATTTATAGAGGTTAGACCCAGGGGTTAGTTCTTATCAGATAAGGCCTCAAAAATTCGAATATGGATCAATATTTGATAAAATCGTGTAAAAACGTATGATTAGATTATTGTTCGGTCGGTAAACCGAACTGGTAGATCAACTTGTTGAACTTACTCCATCGGTAGGCCGAACTTGAAGACTGGCCTACTAAACTTAAGATAAATGATCCCTACAATTTTTTATTTCCCACTCGAGATTCTTTAGATAAAGCCTCAGTTTTAATTCAAATAACCTAATCGAAAAGTTATCTGATTAAAACAATTATATCTAGATAATTTATAGGAAAATAAATATTTTGGATAATTCAACAAGTTTATCTTGAATTAATTTACACAAAATTAATTTAACTAATAAACAGACGTGAATTATCTGATCTTATCAAATTTCAACCAATCTAATAATTTAACATAAGTCACCAGTTTATTAGAAAAGCATGTCGTATCGTTATAGGATTTATTATGAGCTAGCAAAGGGGACCTGATGAACCTCTATAGTGTAAGCTTCCGATAATTGTGAAACCCAATATCCCACATATACATTTCATAATTATCAACTCTAACGCTACTCCACTAAAAGCTTCGAGCTATATTTTAGAACTATCATTATTACAAAGCCCGAACAACTAAGTATCCATACATATCATAATGTATCGTATCCCCATAGGATTAGCCATAATTAGCTTAAGGATAAATTCTGCCTTACCTTCCTGATTGTTTTTCTCTTACATTCCATTATCTTACCATTGGAAAACTTACCATTCAAAGACAGTATACCATTTAGTTACACCTATGTATCAAAATAGTTGACCGCTCTAGTTTTTCAATTACAAGATAACGTATATAAGAGGATATCATCGATTACTAAAGAGGAGCTTTGGATTTCATATCTATGAATAACAAGTCTACGCTATTAAGAGTCATGTCTCTAACGTATCGGTATGCGTACCAACATAAATTATGGATGTCACCCTTTGGTACATCAAAAGACATAAGTCAAGGCAACAGGCCCACTATTCATCTTAGGATTAAGATACAACACATATGATTATCTAAAGTAAATTGATATGTTGAGATAGAATTATTAATCTAAATCAATTACACTTTATATCCCGATCCAATGCATCATCATCTATGACAATACACCAATGTTTCTCTTCGTGGAGTCCACCTTCGATGGGCAAGACAAACCATCTCTCATTTGGGATATAAACAACATAATAATCTTTGCATGAATAAAGTATCCAACTTTATTCCTTCGATTGCTGATCTTATAATTTAGACCATCACCTTAGGAATCATGTTTTTCGCATAATTTGTCCATCATATACTTGATTCTAGAGGCTTAGACCGACAGTCTTAGACTTTTGTTTACTTATCATACATCCAACAAATATGAACGTAAAGAGGACAACAATTGGTATATGAATAATGAATAAATTTTTTATCGATAAAAATGTCTCCAAAAACATATTACATTTTTAATCCTTAGGGCATACATGTCTAACAACATCTATCAAGAGTCATGTCTCTAATGTACTAGTATGCGTATCAACATAAATTATGGATGTCACCCTTTGGCACATCAAAAAACATAAGTCAAGACAACAGACCCACTATTCATTTCATGATTAAGATACAACACATATGATTATCTAAAGTAAATTAATTTATCGAGATAGAATTATTAATCCAAATCAATTACACTTTATGTCCTGATCCAATGTATCATTACCTATGATAATGCACCAATGTGTCTATTCACAAAGTCCACCTTCGATGGCCAAGACAAACCATCTCTCATTAGAGATATAGGCAACATAACAATATTTGCATGAATAAAGTGCCCAACTTTATTTCTTCGATTGTCGATCTTATAATTTAGACCGTCACCTTAGGAATCATGTCTTCTGCATAATCTGTCCATCATATACCTAATTCTTCATCTTAATTTTAGTAATATAACTTTAGTAACACCCTAGATAAATTTGGTATCAGAGCCATTGATCGGCTGGAAGGGGATAGTTATAAGGATTTTTAACTTCTTGTTATTTGTTTGGCTGTTGAGGGGTTTAGTCATGTAGTTAAGGGAAATCAGGCCGTTTGAGAGTGTTTAGGTTGTCTAGCACCGTGTAAGCCGTTGACCGATTCCAAACCTAGTTAAACTTATGGCAAGGATATTAAGAAGCCTTTCTCGATCCAATTCCTTTAGGTCATTAAACTTTGTAGACCAAGAGTCTTCATCCTCTTTGTTTCCTGTAAAAAGTAAAGAAATTGTCACTATAGAGAACATAGAAAAGCACTTGCAAAACTGGAATATTCCAAAGGTTAGTTCCTCATCTATGTATAATAAGGGTAGTTTTCTTGAAAAATCAGATTATATAATAAAAATTGTAGAAGAGGTCTTACCCATAACCGAAGAGTATATGGAAATACCTTTATTATCACAATGGTTAGTAAACCTCTATGCACAAAAATATGGGCATTTGCACTATGGATTAGTTCAAGTCGCAGTCTAACCCTTAACTAGGGAAGGATTGAATAATTCAGTTTTAATTTGTGTTAGAGATAAAAGACATAAAAAGTTTAAAGACTCCTTAATAGGAGCTGTAGAATAAACCCTAAGCCAAGGACCTGCACATTTTGATTGCTTACCAAACTTTTCGGTCCATTTAAGAGATCCCAATGTTACCAGATCCTTAATGGTAGATATCCAAACTCATGGTTTTGATATGGAAGAAGGGTCTGGTAATCTGGCTTTTATCTACAGGATATATTTAAAGGTTATGAATACTGTCTGCCCCAATGTTAATTTGAGAACCCTCATTAGGGATAAGAAGGGAGAAACCACTATGTTTCAGACTAATTTAGCTAAATCTAAATTAGTGGTGCCCCAAAAGATATTGTGGGATAAGATTAAGTTCCTGGACACTTGGACCCTAGACAAGGTTGTCCAACCTCACATCCCTCAGAATACTAAACCTGAATAAATTATTCAATTTGATGATGGAAGTGTACAACTTAGGTTTAGTAGGGATAGAAGATTCACTCTACCACCTAGGCTTTCTGATGTGAGTGATAGTATCCTGCTAGGTAACCCAAATCGTGCTCCTCGAGAACAGATAAAGCCTGAAGAGGTAGAAGTAGTAGGGGTAAGAAATACTCCAGAAGGTTTAGCTCAACTAGTGTATAAAGCACCAGAAAGTCCAACCTTGTCAGATATGGGATAACATAGCATTAACATGATAGAAAGTGACTCAATAGAACAAGAATGTCTTATTCAGATGTTTTATTCAAAAGAAAATGAGAAACAAAGAAAATGGTTTTTTTGAAAAACACTCAGAAAAGAGAAGAAAAGAGCTCCACCGATTGTACAATAGATTTGTTATAAAAAGCAACAAGGAGATAGATTTCTTTAAGTTCTTAAAAGAATGCTATGAGCTTAAGAAGCTTGAATTTCCATCGTTTGACCAACTTAATACAGTTGAAAAAATTCATAAGGAGTATATTTTAGCTTCTAGAGACAAGGTTATGGCATTTCACCCTCCTAAATCCATAATTCAAATTAGAAAAGACGTGTTGGCAGTCCCTTATAAGGGAGTATCAAAAAATTTATCAGAACCAATTTCTGTGGCCTCCTTAAACCATGTCGTAGAACAAAACAATTACTCTAATTTGTTCTTGCAAACTTTAGGCAAGCAATTGAACATGATAGAGTCTCAAAGCCAGATGGTTAAAGAAAAATAAGTGGGAGAAAGCTCTAAACTAATAAAAATAGAACCGGCTTTCTTTAAGCCTCCACCAGAGACTTCCAAATTCAAAATAGAAAAACAAACAGAGTTCTTATCAGAACTTGTAACAAGATTATCAAAATTGAGTATATTAGAAAAGAAAGATGTGAATGTGATAGAAGAAGCAGATGATATACTAGTAGGAGAATTGGAAGATACTATAGAGATGTTACAAAAAGAAACAGAAACTCCTAAAATAGAAATAAATAAAATATCACAAAAGACTAATTATAGTCAACCAGAATTGAAGCCTTGTTATCATAGGCTTTCATTAGTGGGTCTCCAATATGAAGATGAGACTTGGCATGGAGTTCAGTATGATGGATCTTCTATAGTAGAATGTAACATAGATGGATTGTTAGAATATCAAATTCTTAGAGTCATTAAAAATATGACTATATTTGCATCATCATGCAAGATAAAAGGAAATCAAGATGTAGATATTGCCAATATAATAATTATAGGTTTTACTGGCCAATTGCAAGGCTGGTGGGATGATTACGTATCCCAAGAACAAAAATCAATAATATTAAATGCTTCAAAAATAGTAGTAAAATAAGAAGCAGATGGTGCCGAAATTGAATTATAGCAAGATGCTATAAATACATTGATATATACAATATTATTACATTTTATTAGCACTACAAGGATCCTCAATGATAGGAGCGAAGAACAGCTTCTCAATTTGAAATGTCCAACTTTATCCCATTTCAAATGGTATAAGGATGTATTCTTCTCTAAAGTAATGACCAGAGAAGATTGTAATAATAATTTCTGGAAGGAAAAATTTATCTTAGGATCTCCAGCCTTATTCGCTAATAAAGTAAGAATGTGAATAAGACATAAACATAATGGAATAATTCCTTACGACCATTATACTTATGGCGAATTAGCTGCTGAAGGATTATCGTTGTGCAATGATATAAAGCTTAAAAAACAGCTAGAAAAAGATAAAATATTAGGGAAAAAGTCTCTAGGGGACTTTTGTGAGCAGTTTGGTTACCCTGCTTTATATAATCCATAGAAAAAAGAAAGGAAAGAGAAAATATTTTCTAGAAGATTTATGAAGAAAGGAGGAAAGAAAGACTATAAAAAATATAGAAAAAACAAAACATATTTTCCTCAAAAGGAAATTAAAAAACAAAAGTCTAGAAAGAATATAGAAAAAGACTTGATGAGACTGTAAAAGTAGATATTTTACAGGGTTTAAATAATTTATTTATGCTTTTATTTCTCAATAAATCCTCTAATTAATAGCATTTTTGTGTTAATAAGTATTTTTGTGTCTTAGTGTGCAAATGTGTTTAAAAATGTGTTTTTAGTGTGTTTTTATGTTTAATGATATTTTTGGTAATTTTTAGAGTCATTTTAGTGTGTTAAATATGTGTTTAGTTTGTAAATAGTTAAAATTATAAAAATAACATACGGTTATTTTTTTTTGAGTTTCAATGTATTTGATAGTGTATTTTAAGTTTGTAAATATATTCTATTATGTTTTTAGTAATTTTTAAAAATATTTTCAAGTCTTAAAAAATTATATCTGTGTCAAACCACAAAAGATTAGAAATTTTAAAAGTTTGTAATTATTTTTATGTATTTTAGAATTAAATAAATATTTTTAATATTTTTGTAAATATTATGTTTGTAAAATAAATAATTTTAGTGTGTTTGTGATTTTTAGATTTGAAATCTGGGAGAAAAAAGGAGCAAAACAGTGCAAAAACAGACAAAATCAGACATCAAATGCATAAAAAAAATAAAAAATTTGAATTTAAATTTAAGAGGACACGTGGTGAGTTTCTGACCATTGGATGAGCTGCCCAAATGATCTCAGCCGTCCGAGGAGGGACGCATGTCATTGCGTCAGCGTGCATCATTAGTGCGGTCCATGTGTCGAATTGCGATTGGCGCGTGCATCACACGTGTCGACAAAGTCCGTGCACTGCAAGAGAGAATCTCAAAGCTGTCCAATCACGTGTGGGCATCCTCACTTGCACACGTCCTTCCAGTCGTCGAATCAGATGACTTTGACTGATCTGATGGTCAGAATTAGTGGGCCACGTGGCCCCACCTAGGCCGATTTTCATGCTCGTCTGGAAGTCGTTAGATCACAATATTAACGGTCTAGATTACGTTTGTTCCATACATTCATGATCCGCAAAGCATTAGATTACAAAGCCAAAATCACACAGTGAAGAACGTGTTTCAACGTGAAAAAAAAAAATAAAAATCATGAGAATCTCGTGATGCTACAATGAAAGGGGTAGATTGGATAAAAAAATTAAATAAATAAATAAATATAATTAAATATTAATAAAAAGATAATTAAAAAATGTTGAATAGTGTTTTTAAAACACTAAAAAGGGGAGAGTTCTCCCCTTGAATCGATCCCTCAACGGGCCTTTGGCCCTTCTATCTCTCTGATTTTTGCTACCGAGTTAGACTTAGCAGTACCCCTTAGGTAAAAAATAATAATAATAATAAAATAATGTCTAAATTAGTGTAGAAAGTCTGTGAGGCAGAGAGATAGTCTTGTATACATCGTACTCTGGTATGGATTTTGACTTTATATCTGCTTTGTAATGCTTATATTTTTGTGGAATAAATTATATCTTTATGTTTTTAATAAATTGTTAATATTGTTATGCTGCTCAATTTTTGCATAAATTCAGTCATACTTTCTTTATGTAATTTAATTGTGTTGCATAATTAATATTAATAATACTGAAGTCATGCTTATTTATTAATTTGAGTTTCTGCTACATTATAGACATGGACTGGCACAGTAAATACTTGGTAATTCTTAATTTATTGTAGACAAATGATGGCATAGTGTATTCTTAAGCCAATTAATAAATCGAGGTGCTGTCGAAATTAATGCAATAATTTATTTCATTAAAATATAATAATTTTGATTTGTTATTATCTTTTCTATCTTAAAATAATGTTAATTATAATTGAGTAACATCGGTTATAATTTTCATAATTAGTGCACCTAATCATTAGTGAGAGATGATTATTTTGCTATTTTTTTTTTATAGGAAGACCCTTATTGTATTATGGCTTACTATATTGTCTCTTTCGGTTGACTTATAAAAATAGTAAAAGTACTTGCAATTAATGAGAAAGGATATAATAAATCAAATACTTTAGATAATTAATAATTAGAGTTAAAATTCCATACCAGTTGCAAAACATACAAAGGATTCTCAAAGCTTCACCGTTTTAATTATATGTTTTAAATTTTGAATTTGAAAAAAAAAATCACAAAAATATTTCTTTTGTTTTAAAATTTGCTTTGAAAAATCGCTTGTCTTTTTGAACGTTTAATTTCAACAATCTATCGAGTTACAAATTCTTTTTTACCTCCTTGTGGATACGACAACTTTTCTATACAACAAACATCCACCATTTAAGAAAAACATTTTGGAGTGTTACCAAGACTCATCAGTCCCTATTTGTCATAAATGTGGAAAAGTCAGGCACTATGCTAATAGATGCTAAACAAAAGCAAAAATAAATGAATTAGAAATAGACAAAAATCTAAAAAAACAATTATTGGAATACTTTATAAAAGATTCGGACTCAAGTAGTCAAAGTGACAGTAATGAGGAAGATATGGAAATGAATTTGATAAGTTATTCTTTGGAAGATGAAGAAGGAGAAATTGATAAAAATAGTTGTAAATGTGATCACTATGATGCCATCCTTAAAATGAATGGCTTGTGTCTGAATGTATTAACAAAAGAAGAAAGTCTTATTTTAGACATAATAGATAAAATAGAAGATCCTGAAGAAAAGGGTAAAGCTCTGTAAAAATACATAGCTTTAACGAAAGAAGGCTCAAGTAGAGATCTAGCCACAAAAATTCAAAAGACACTTCAAGAAAGAAACCAACAATATTCCTTCAACGAAATTCTCAAAAGAATAGATTTGAAGAAGATAGAAAGAGAACCTACAATACAAGACCTTAAAGCCGAGGTCAACGAAACAAAAGAAGAATTGAGAAAATTAAAGGTAAGTATTCAAACTCTAGAACTTATAAGTTTTAGAGAAACATCAAAAAAATCAGAAGAATAAAAGCTAAATGAGCTCTTAGAAAGAATGTAAATAAGTCTATCAATGCTATAGACAAAGTCATAAACCATAAATGGTAAAGGAAAATGACATTAGTAATAGCTAAATAATACATATAAAGGTAGAGGCCCTTATTGATTCAGAAGCATATTTAAATTGCATAAGCGAAGGAATAGTTCCAACAAAGTATTTCTCAAAGACTACACAGGTGCTAAATACAACAAATGGAGGCAAAATGCCAATCCAATACAAGCTGTCTGATGTAGGAGTTTGTATTGATAAAGTCTACTTAAAGACTAATTTTCTTTTTAGCAAAGACATTTCAAGATTGGTGATCTTTGGAACACTTTTCTTGAGTCTATTATATCCTTTTCAAGTTACTCATGAAGGAATAGTAGCTGAAATAAATAATGAAAAAATTAGAATTGAATTCTTCACTAAACTAGAGTGGCGTGAGATCAATAATCTCAAAATAAAAATAGAAGAAAAATAAAACTTCTTGTTCTCGTTAAAACAAGAAATAAATTACAAAACGATAAAGGAAAAAATAGAATCGCTCCAAAATCAGGCAAAGATTATAAAATTTCAAGAAAAATTAGAAAAAGAAGTCTGTGTAGAAATCCCTAACGCCTTTTGGCATAGGAAGAAACATGTCGTAGAATTACCCTATGAACCAAACTTCAAGGAATCAATGATTCCCACAAAAGGACCAATCCAAATGAATGCGAGACATTTGGAAATATACAAAAAGGAAATAGAATAATTATTGGCAAAAGGACTCATTAGGAAAAGTTCTAGCCCATGGTCTTGTCCTGCGTTCTATGTTGAGAATGCAGTAGAATTAGAAAGGCAAGTTCCCAGATTAGTGATAAATTATAAGCCTCTTAATAGAGTGCTAAGATGGATCAGATATCCCATTCCTAATAAAAATGATTTATTAAATAGGCTTCATAAAGCCATAATATTCTCAAAATTTGATTTAAATGTGGCTATTGGCAAATCCAAATAGCTGAAAAGGATAAGTACAAAACTGCATTTACAGTTCTATTTGGACATTTCAAATGGAATGTAATGCCATTTGGGCTCAAAAATGCCTCATCAGAATTTCAAAAAATTATGAATGATATATTCAATCCTTACACCAATTTTATAATTACTTATATCGATGACATTTTGATATTTTCAAAAAACTTGGATCAACATTGGAAACATTTAAATATCTTTTTTGAAATCATTAAGAAAATGGGATTGGTAGTCTCTGCAAGGAAAATGAAAAATTTTCAAATCGAAGTCAGATTTTTAGGACACAACATTAGCCAAGGGCTTATTAGTCCAATCGATAGAGCTATAGCCTTTACAGATAAATTTCCAGATGAAATAAGAGATAAGAAACAATTACAAAGGCTTTTGGGAAGTCTTAATTATATAGCAGACTTTTATAAAGATTTAGCAAAGATTCGAAGCCCTTATTTGAGAGGCTAAAAAAGAATCCTCCTAAATGGAATAAAAATTGTACTAAAGCAGTACAAAGAATAAAATCAAATGTCAGGGAAATTCCTTGTTTAGCTTTACCAGACCCAGAGGCCTTCAAAATAGTAGAAACAGATGCCTTAGAATTAGGTTATGGAGGGATTCTAAAACAAAAGAAAAATAACAAAGAAATCTTAATTAGATTTACTTCGGGTTTATGGAACTCTACGCAGCAAAAATATCCAACTATCAAAAAAGAAGTGCTAGCTATAGTCTTAGTCGTCTTAAAATTTCAAGATGACTTGTTAAACAAAAAATTTCTTCTCAGGATTGACTATAAAGCTACTAAATCAATATTAGAAAAGGATGTTAAAATTCTAGTATCAAAACAAATATTTGCCAGATGGCAGTTAATATTAGCAATTTTTTATTTTGATATAGAACATATAAGAGGGGATATAAATTATCTGCCTGATTTCTTAACACGAGAATACTTGCAGGACGTGGAGAAGACAACAACCCAACAAGGCCACCTCCTCATCTAGTCCTCTCAAGATAATATCTTCTCAATCAGAAGATGATTTTAAATTAATAGGGAAAAAGAGAATTCTAGTAATAGAAAACTCAGATCTTAAGAGATCAATGAATGATATAATCAGTGAGCATCTTCCATTTCATCTTGCTCCAAACACTTACCCTAAATCCAGGGAATGGTGTGAACTATTATTAACAAAGGCTCATTTAGCCTCATTTACTCATACTATGAGAAATAATTTAGAAATAACTTATTCAGCTATAAGAATTCATAATGCTTTAACTCTTGAAGATTGGGATAAAAGCCCTCATCAAAAGGTGTATCTATCCACAGCAAATAGTTATCCTAAATCTTATAATTACTATGATTATATTGAAGCATGGGAAAATGTTTTATATTATCAAAATAAGTCAGAAAAGCATATGTGGTTTTGCACTTTTAAAACTGAAGGAAAATATTATAATCAACATTTTCCAAACTGGTTTAAGCAAGGGTTTGCCTTAATAGGTATTAATCCTGGACTTTTCCCTAAAGAAAAACAAAAAAAGTTTAGGATTTTTTTAAAAGGAAAATAAAACTAGTCTACCAAGTCCGGATGATTCTTGGCTAATGTTCATGGTATTTTATGAAATCCCTTGGATTCTCAGTTGGGATTATGAAAAAAAAAATCCATCATCAAGAAATGAGTTAATAGTCTCATTCTTAATTAGAATCTCCTCAAGAAAATGGTGGAAAAAATTTGATTTTTCTCATCTATTAAAAGAAAAAATAAAAATGATATATTTTTCGAATTCTCCTGATTTGAGAAATAAAATCACGAAAGTAGATACTCAACCAGTATCAAATATTATTGATGTTTTATCCAAAAAATCTTTATCTAATCAAGATGAAGATAAGCTTAAGTAGCTAATTAATTTGGATAATGATGACAAGGGTGTGACCACTATCAAAATAGAAACCGATAGTGATGAAGACTAGAAGCCACCATCTTACCTTAGGGCGCACTTAGCTGGATACTCTCAAGACCCAAATGAGACATAATCTTATCCTGATAAGATTACTCTTATCTCTTCACATGGTGTCTGTTGTGGGTCCTTTAGAGTATTGTCAGTTGTCCCTCTTGGTGCGCAATTATCGTCTGGTGGAGCCCTCTAGTTGCTCGACAACTAGTATCCTCATCCAGATAATTGCTTTCAGCTGAAATCTTCTTATTGATGAAGAATGTTTATAAATAGCTTCTCTTCTACCTTATGGAGGCATCAGTTCTTGAGTGCATCAGTGTTTAGTTATCAGTTTTGAGTATCAGTTTTTAATCAGTGTGAGAGTGAAGTGTGCTTGAGTGTTCCTTCTTTCTTCCATTTTGAGTGTCTGAGTATGATTAAAGTATCTTCTTCTAAGCACTGTAAGATACTGGTGTAAAGCTTGTGTGTAATCATATCATCTTGCTATAATTCCATGTAAGTAATAAAGCTTTATATTTTGAAAATAGTGTGTTTAATTCTTGTTGAACTCTCTGGTATATCAGCTGGAAACCTAAGGGTGCAGGGCTACTGGTCTAAAGAGATTCTTTTGGAATTAGTCCCATAGGTAGAACAACACACTATACTGGAGATAAAATATCTATTACTTTTTTTAATTTTCTGTCCTTAATTTTAGTTTTATTATGTTGCTCTTTATTCTATGCCTTTAATTTTCTGTTTTCAATATTTGTCGTCTTAATTTTAGTAATATAACTTTAGTAACACCCTAGATAAATTTGGTATCTGAGCCATTAATTGACTAGAAGGAGATAGTTATAAGGATTTTTAACTTCTTGTTATTTGTTTGGCTGTTGAGGGGTTTAGTCATGCAATTAAGGGAAATCAGGCCGTTTGAGAGTGTCTAGGCTTTATCAATAAAAAAGTTTCCAAAAATATATTACATTTTTAATCCTTAGGGCATACATGTCTAACAACATCTATCAAGAGTCATGTCTCTAATGTACTGGTATGCGTACCAACATAAATTATGGATGTCACCCTTTGGCACATCAAAAGACATAAGTTAAGACAATAGGCCCACTATTCATTTTAGGATTAAGAAACAATACATATAATTATCTAAAGTAAATTGATTTACCAAAATAGAATTATTAATCTAAATCAATTGCACTTTATATCCCAATCTAATGTATCGTTACCTATGACAATGCACCAATGTGTCTATTCGCAGACTCCACCTCCAATGGCTAAGACAAACCATCTCTCATTAGGGATATAGACAACATAACAATATTTGCATGAATAAAGTGCCCAACTTTATTCCTTCGATTGCCGATCTTATAATTTAGACCGTCACCTTAGGAATCATGTCTTCCACATAATCTATCCATCAAATACCTGATTCTAGAGGCTTAGACTGATAGTCTTAGATTTTTGTTTGCTTATCATACATCCAATAAATATGAATGTAAAGAAGACAACAATTTGGTATATGAAAAATAAATAAATTCTTCCTCAATAAAAATGTCTCCAAAAACATGTGACATTTTTACTCCTTAGGGCAAACATGTTTAACAACATCAAGAGTTATATATCCAACATACCGGTATGCATACCAACATAAATTATGGATGTCACCCTTTGGTATATCAAAAGACATAAGTCAAGACAATAGGCTCACTATTCATCTTAGGATTAAGATACAAGACATATGATTATCTAAAGTAAATTGATCTGCTGAGACAGCAATTACACTTTATGTCTCGATCTAGTGCATCATCACCTATGACAATGCACCAATATTTTTATTCGTGAAGTCCACCTTCGATGGCCAAGACAAACCATCTCTCATTAGGGATATAGACAACATAACAATCTTTGCATGAATAAAGTGCCCGACTTTATTCCTTTGATTTCTGATCTTATAATTTAGACCGTCACCTTAGAAATCATGTCTTTCGCATAATCTGTCTATCATAAACCTGACCTAAAGGCTTAAACCGACAGTCTTAGACTTTTTTTTGCTTATCATACATCCAACAAAAATGAATGTAAAGAGGACAACAATTTGGTATATAAATAATAAATAAATTCTTTATTGATAAAAATATCTCCAAAAACATATTATATTGTTACTCTTCATGGTATACATGTCTAACAACATCTATACCTACTAAAGATGCTAATTACATATTTAAAAGATTACAAGAAGGTGATGTATATAAGATCATTAACTTCTTTGTGGATGCAAATAAAGACAAATATCAAGTTGTTCCTCACACTACAATGCTAAAATTTGCACGCAATACATCTTTCAAACCTGTTATTGAAGAACAATCATCGAATTTGATGATCTTAGAGCAAGAATTGATGTCAAAGATTTCGTTAGCGGAGAGTTACTTTTTAAATTACTCAATGTTTATGTAAATGCTAATAATTAATGACTTATTATTAATTATGCTTATTAGCTATGCTTCAGATGTTATTGGACGACTCATAAGCATTCGAGAAATCGAAGAATCAGAACTTCAAACCAAAAAGGAATCAAATCTTCAAACTAGATAAGAGAAAAGAAGAAATTTGGAAATTCAAAATATTAGGTAAATGTAATTTATTAAAAATTTTCTCGTTTACTAGATACATCTATTAAACAATAATATCTAATTTTTCTTTAACAACAAGCTATTTATTTTCTCTAATTCTCATATTACAGAGAGAATACACTTGGTGTCACTCTTTGGGGAAGGATAGCAGAGGCATTAGATAAAAATATGTTACAATCGATAAATCAGCCTGTTCTTATTGCTTTTGCTGGAATGACAGTCAAGCAATTTCAAGGTATTTAAAATTCAAATTTCTTTATTTCTTTATCTTTTTTTTCCTTCTAATGTCCATGTTGATTTATTAAACATACAGGTGTTCCTTATATATCCAACACTGGTGCAACTCTTTATTATATAGATCCTGATATTCCTAAGACGAGAAAAATCAAAACCAGGTAAACTAATAATTTTTTTTTGATCCTGAGTATTTTTTTCGTGTGCTTTCTTGTCTGTTATTTTAGTTGACTACATTGAGCTTCCCTCCCTGTCTCTATGTACTTCCTTGCCTGGTCATTACATGGTAATGCTCTAATATTTGTTTTAATCATACTCTTTTATATAATAAATAGATTCAAACATCCAACTCAAGGAATAGATTTTCTTCCCGCTTCGCCAACACCAGTTCACTCAGTTGAGGAACAAAAAGCACTAAACTGGAAAAAAATTAGTGAATTGAACAATCTCGACAAGCTCAGCCTAATCAATCTTCAAAAGACCAGCAATGAGGTTAGAGACATTACAATTACGCATGCATATGTATATACATACACTACATTAAACTAATTATATTTCTATTCTTTTATAGAGAATCAAATTCATAACAAAAGCAAACATCACCGAGTTTAGTATTCCCAATGGTTGGTATTACAATTCCTGCCCACAATGTTGTAGGCAGCTTAAAAAATCAAGCACTGCTTGGTGGTGTGGTTCTCATGGAAATGTTGAAACGACTCCATGAATGTATTTGTCATCTACTATGAAGATAATACGTATTATTAATTTTCATACTGTAGTACATAGTCATTATTAATATTAATTAACTCGATTTGTTTTATTATTATGGGTGTTAAACTTTTCGGAAAATACAGCACTTATTAAAGACAATACTGGAAGAAAAGGTGTTAAATTTTTCGGAAAACCCGCACAGTCATTGATGAAAAGGTCATGTCTTGCATTAACAGTTGAAGATGGATATATTGACCCGACAATTATCCCTCCAATTATTGAACAGCAGAAAGGGCAATAAAAAATATTTCAACTTTATTTCACTACACAAAATAGTTTCGTTGATACAATAGTTTTTAAAGTTTTTTATGATAATGAATCACTGCCAAAACTAACTTCTGAAGTTTCGACAACAAAAATGGAACCACCAATGTAAGGAATATTTACAAAAGTATTCACTCTTTTTATATTCCTTTTTGCTTTAAAATAATCCTAATATTATTATATATTAATATTTCAGGTATGAAATGCGAGATCTTACCTAAAACAAAAAAGATATTTCATCAACATTTGATCTTCTCAAAAAAAGAAAATTAACAAGGTAATGTAACACCCCGAAGTTAATTAAATAGTATTAAGAGTGTTAAATGGTGGATTAGTGTGCCTTAATGAGCATTTTAAATCTAATTTGAATATTTTGTGAAAATTTAGTAACCTTGTATAATTTTACTCTTTTAATGATTTTTAATTATCCTAAAATTGTTTTTAATTGTTAATTTAAACTTTTACAAAGCAATTTGATTTGAAAAATAGTGTGTTGTTGCACATAGTTTTGTGCAACCACTTTCCCTATTTTCCTCTATTTATTTCATTTTCTCTCTCTTTCCTCCCATTTCTCTCGCTCACCTCTCTCTCTCCTCTTTCTCTCGTCTCTCTCAGTTCACTCTCACTCTCTCTTTCAATCTCTCAAAATTTTTGAAAACAAATTTCGTTTTCAAGCTTCGGGCTAGGAGATCGAAGGCTCGGGAACAAGATTCAACGACAAAAAACAACGTTTTCAAGCTTTGATTCGAGGTTAGATTTTAAAATTCAAAGTTTTTCTATTTTTCAAGATTTTCTTGCATTTTGAAATTTTAGAGTTTCTAAGCCTAGAAAAGCTTCAATCTTAGTAAGATGGACTTAGATTAGCTAGAATGTAAACTTCATTTCATCAAAAACGGATTAGAATCAAGATTTTTCATTTTTCCTCTATTTTCTCTATTTTTGGATTTTTGAGAAAATCTTGTTTAAAACTTGTTTTAATTCATTCAAAAGTGTTCTATTATGATTCTCTATTGTTTATGATGATTATCTATGCCTGGGAATTGAGAAAACAGGTTAGATTTGAATATTTGAATTCGGGCATGCCGAGACCCGTGCTTGGGAATTTCTGGAATTTCCCAGATCGGCAGGCCGAACTTCGTGTTTGGCAGGCCGGATTCAAAGGATCGGCAGGCCGGATTCATCTGACCGGCAGGCCGAACCTGGAGATGTTCGGCCGACCGAACCTGTTCCTCCGGCAGGCCGAACTGTGCAGTCTGGCAGGCCGAAGCAGGGGAACCGGTAGGCCGACCGAGCCAAGGGAAATTTTGTGATTTTTACCCGTTTTAAACTGTTCTGAACCCTGATTCAAATTCCAACTCTGTACAATGATTTTATAAACCTAAATGGCACACTAGGACACCATGAAATGATTTAGTATCATAGGATACCTCAGGTTAGATGCTAATGAGCTAAGTTACTATGCATTTTGGATTTGTGCGTGGATCCGCGGAGCTAACGTATAGCGGCCCGGGATTACGGTGTGAGACACCGGTATGAGTATTGAGGTAGGACTTCTACCCCTTCTTTGACAGCCATTTTTAAATACTTTGGCCTCAAATGGATTTTTACGAAAATGTTTTCAATTGACTTGTTGATAAAGGATTTTCATTATCTGTTTTCTAAAACAGCAGATTGAGATGGATTTTATAATAAACATCATAATGAATATGAATGATTACATCTGATAAGAAAAGATTTCATGAATCAGAGAAATATATATGTATATATATTTTAGGGCATGATGCCATATCAGAGATCGGGTTGTGTAGTGAACAACCTTGGGGGCAGGTCCCGAAACCCAGCTGGGCCACTACGGTGGTGAGTCATGTATGGTTTGCCCAGGAAAGGAGAAATGGTACTCTTTGATTAATTTATTTGAATTATTTTTGGAAGATTATATTTCATTTAATTTCATATTTAAATATTTATTTGTTAATTGTT
>CAMOHE010042658.1:30270-73841 GCA_946598075.1 Artocarpus hirsutus | reverse complement strand
TTACAGCATTGGTTAGTTAAACAAAAGCAAATATACATATTTACACAAACACTACGATTTTCATTTAGAATTACTTTTAGATTTGAAGACAACCAATGAAAGACGAGCCGCTGGCATAATTCATCTTAAAAAAAATATTCTTAAATGTTAGCCAAACAGGACTACCTGCTACATAAGAATTCTAACATAGAGAGTTGACACTAGAGAGTGGTGAGAAGTAGCCAGATGTGGTTATCAAGCATAGGTATGGTAAAAAGAAGAAATTAATAAAAATTCTTTATCGCAAAAGCGGTAGAAGAAACATGAGGACAGGTATGGATGGCACACAAAAGTAGCAAAAAACTTACGCCATACAATGTCGATTACAGAAAGATACTACAAAACAAAGATACTTCCAAGTTTATATATTAACGATTAGTCATGGTGCTTCTGATGGGATACAGGGTATACATTGACGGTTGACAGAGAGTTATCACTGATAATTTGGATAGGATAAAAAATTTCCTTGTCAGACCATTTCCGTTGTCCATGAGTTAATGATTGGAGGGTATTGTATTCGTAGATCTTTGCATTTTAAAAAACTTGGGGACGATGGGACTTCAGTGCTATGAAGCATACCAGATATCTACCGTTCTATTACCAACTGGATTTTCGTGTAACCTCTAAAAGAAATAGCTAGAAAATTAAACATGCTTTATAGTGCAGAATATTGTCAAGCAATATAAGCAATCAATTACTCGGCACTGACGTATAATAGCTAGAAAATCAGACATTCTTTATAGTGCAGAATATAATCAAGTAATATATGCAATCAACTAGTCAACACTGCTGCATAAATAACCAACGACTACTAAATTAATTCAGAAGGGTAGATAAAAACATATGCTGAGCAACAAGAAGCAACAATGACCACTATATGATAAGAGGAACAAACAAATTCACAGTTTCGCCATTTAGATATGTGTCAAAACATGAGTGCTTATCAAGTAGATTGTGTGACGAAAATCGATAAAGGCACTAGTGAGAAACATTAACATTCTCAAGGAATAGGACTCCGACGGCTGAAGATAAACCCATAAGGTATATCCATTGAAGCTGCAGCAACAAAGATGGGGGCAAAGGCACATAAATTGAATAGAGGCTAAGGCATTTGAAGCGCAAGAATTACAAAACAAGACATACCCAAAATTTTACAAATGATCAGGACATAAACTTCGATCAACCATGAGATATATAAATCTTGAGCATAGTTCAATAATTCAATAGTAATAAAACCTAGTGAATGCCTTATCAAAAAAAAAAGAAAAAGAAAACCTAATAAATGCTAGAAAATTGTAATTTCTCCAAGTCTATAAAAGTAGTTTTTCATCACAAACACGCACATTGGAAGCTTATACTAGCGAAAATAACCTGGTATAAAGGAACAGACGGTTCATGTCTGCCTCGAGTTGCAGTTTCCTTGGATCCTTAGCAAACATGGGATTTTTGGCAAGAGTTTTGACAGCCTGAAAACATACATTAGATCATTGTGAGGACAAGAAATGGAAATTCTATATCTGTGCATCTACAACCATTGCTAAACTATTAGTTCTTCAAAAGAGGGGAAAAAAGGTCGTCGTTAAATACTAAATTCCAAGAAATTTAGACTACAAAAGCCCCAACACTAAAACAAGTATGTTCTTTCAAGTGAGCAATAATTTAGCAATCCCTCAAGAGAAAGTGCAGAACAAAGTAGATTCCTCTCATCAAGGAAGTGCCTTTCTTGTTTTTCCTTTTTCTGTTTAAAAAGAAGCCAGGCAGAATTGTACTCCTCCTAAAAAAGTGAACGCTTTCGATAAGATTCATGGTAGTAAAACTCGTTCCCAATTTCAGCAAATATGTGCTATAACTGGTTGATCAATCACAAAGCAAAATCAACACAGAAATTAAGAACAGACTAACAATCCAAACCCTAAACCCTGCGTTTGCAAATTGAGAAAACGGACCCAAAAAAATAACAATAAGAAAAATGTGGCATTGAAAAAGTTTTACAACTTCATGCTTTTCGTTAATCTACTCTCCGTTTAATGTTTTCTACTCCTAATTTATCCTGGAAACAAACGCAATGAAAAGATTTTTGTAATTTTTTTTCCAGAAAATAAAAGCCATTAAAACACGGAGAAAGAGACCTCTTGGAATTTCTGAAAGAGAAAAGCCATGATTCTGATGAAAACAGAGCTGCGCGTAGCTTGCAAGTGACCCCCACGAATGCAGTCCCGGGATTGCACAAGATGGAATGGACTCGCAGAAAGCTGTCCCGCAAATTCACTATGTTTATTAGGATGGAGAGACGGAGGGAAAGAGATTGAAGGAAACGTCAGATCTTTTTACTTGGCTGGAGAGTGAGTAGTGCTCGAGGGATGTGGCTTCGTATTGAACCTTTTTATTAACAGAAGAATCCAAGTTTTTTAGATTGATATATGCTATAAAAAATGTTTATAAAAAATCTTACAGTTTCCCCATTATTTATATTAGAAATACCTAAATATATCTTTAACATAGTAGCCAATATATAAAGAGAAAACAAGAAAAAAAAATATTAATACTAATGGCTCTTAAACTTTAGGTATCTCTTACTTGTCTCTTAAGTTTTAAAAATCACCACTTTACCTTTTAAACTTTCAAAACTCCTCGGTTTACCCCGTAAATTTTAAAATTAATAGACAGAATCAAGCACATGATTTGCACATGATGTCACATGTAAAGGCAAAGATGAGATTTTATCACTTTTATGTTTTGTTTCATGTTTATACTCTCATTTGACATTTATTTATCTGCTCTCATTTAAAAAGGGATTGTATGTATATTTCTGCTCAATATTATTTGTCGATATTTTATCATCTTTAATATGTAATTCATCTTTTTTAGTATTCAAATCCAGATATCGATGGAGAATATCGACTTATTAAATGAGTTATGCATTAAAAATAAGAAGAAATATGCAGACAAACGCTCACCAAATGAGAGTTCTAATAAAAAAAAGATGTCAAGTAAGAGTGTAAGCATGAAACAAAACTTAAGAGTGATAAAATCTCATTTTTGCCTTTATAAGTAACCCATATGCAAATCGTGTAGGTATAATTTCATTTATTTGAATAAAAAATCAGAATTTAGGAGACAAAAAGTGAGAAAGTTTGAAAGTTCAAGGGCAAAAGAGTGATTTTGAAAATCTAGAAGGCAACGTGAGGAGTTTTGAAAGTTCAGAAATAAAATGATGATTTTTAAAGTTTAGAGGGTAAAGTAAGGAAGACCTTAAAATTTAAGGTTTATTAATGTTAATAACCCAAAGAAAAAATAAAGTTTAATTTATTGGTATTTTGGTTTAATAACCCAAAGAAAAACTAAGTTTAATTTATAGGTATTTTGGTTAATATATAAAATATTACTTATGTCACTGTGACATATTTTCAAATAGCTTTAAGCATGTGGCATAAATTAACTTAACTATAGAATAAGTGGCATATAATAAAAATATCTCCCACACATCTAAATTAAGTTTTAAAAAGATATTTTATTCTTTAATAAATTATTAACAAAAAAATATAAAGTACAATAGAATAGTTTCATAATTACTATCAATTACCCTCCAACTCTCCCTTCACCAAACAATATACAGGTTACTATAATCCTCTTCACTTTTTGTGCTTTTCATTCCTCTAACAATCTCCGTCTTTCCTACTCGGAATCTCTGCTGCCAAACAAAATGTAGTCTTGTACACATGTTATTTTTAGAGACCTGTTAAAATTAAGGTAAACTAATTGTTGGTCCTATTTTTATGTATTTATTTATTTATTTATTGGGGGACTTCGTTCTTGTGGTGTTTCGTGGACATCTTTGGTGAGAAGCAGCTTTTAACTTTTTGGTCGAGGAGATCGCTTCGATTGACTTGGAATATGGTGCTTTTTATTTATTCAGCTCAAAACGTTCTTTGAACATTCTTGGGTAGACATGTCAGTTCGACTTTTGGTTTTTTAACTATTCTTAAAATAAGTCTTTTTTTTTTTTTTTTTGTGTTTCCGAAGAAAGTAATTACGAAAAGCTTTCTTTTTAATTTTTTAACATTTTATTTGTGAATAACAAGGTACAAACTCCATCTATGTTTTTATATTATAATTCTTTTTATAAAGAGTTTTTAAATTATTTAACCAAATAAGTTTTAAAACTATTTTAAATTTAAATACAATTTTTTTTATGCATTGTTTAAATATTAATTAAAAGCTCTAACTTCTACTTCTCTTTTTCTACAAATCATAAGCTATCTTGAACGGCCCCAAATGTTACCTCTAAGCCATAGAAAATTATTTGAGAAAAAAAAAGCAAAGAAAATTGCATGGGCTGCAGGTGACTCCTTAATAATCATGTAAAAAAATTTGTATTGCTCCCTCATTTTTGTGTGTGTCAGACATGCCACTGTTTTATCCAGGAAAAATTAAAAAAAAATGATTAAAGAAAATTTGAAATTAAGTAAATGATTCTTTTTTGTTCATGATTTAAATACATCTTTTTGTTTGGTGTGGGATTATTTTTTATGTTTATTTTTTTCCTCTCTTTCTCTCTCTCTCTTGATCCTAATCTTCTTTCTTTCTCCATGCATCTCTCTGTTTCACCATCTTTTTTCTCCTTATAAATCCTCTCTCTTTTGATCGCCTGTCTCTCTCCTCGCTGCCTATCCATATCTCAACTATCGTCTTTCTCCATCCCTATCGCTGTCGGATCTTCTCGTTTATTTATTTCAACTCTACGCTCATTGAAATGATGTCATAAAATAGTTACAGACATAGCCTAACGGTAAAACTATATTTGACTCCACTTAAAATAAAGCATTTGAATCTCATTCTTCCAAGTAAAAAAAAGGAAAAAAAAAAAAAATTCGCCATCGAAAGATGGAGGCTGGGGATTGCTTCAATCCACTAGAATTAAGTGCTCGATTTATGAAAACTTGATTCTTGGCTTCATAAACGTCAGTGCCAAAGCTTCTTAACCCTATCAATAACAATAATAAAAAGAAAAATCAAATATCGGGGTGATCTTCTCAACCAAATTGCTCAAAGCATATGTCTAACAACATTTATGACATGGTTTCAACAAAATTGCTACCGAGAAAATGATGAATAATCTTTGTTGAAATGAATTTATGCTTTTAATTCATACACATATGTTAGCAACATTCATGACTTACAAAATGAAGCTAAGATTAAAAAGGAAAGACATAGCACCCTTCCATGTTTGGACTGAAGAGGAGCCCAGAATCCAAACAAGCATATCGACCAAAGAAAGGAAAAAGTTAGCCCGGCTGACCAGCATTAAACAAAATGCAAGCTCCCACATGACAAGACAAACATATACAGAGAGAGATTCTGTTGATTAAATGGTGGGGAGTGATGAAGACCCTGTGATGCCATAGGTTGAAACATTCCAATGGGAAAAAAAATGATAAAGAATTGAAATTAAACAGAGAAAAAAGAAAGGTAGAAAGGAAGCCATAGAAATGGGTAGACTGGAAAATCCTAAAACCCGTATTACAAATCAAGCACTAAACCATTGAAGAGAAGGCCACTAAATGAGAAGGAAATGGTACCAATGCAAAAACGAACAAAGACGAAAGTAATTTAAAGAATATCTTACATGATACCAGAACCCCAGGCGCTCTGGACATGTTTTCTACTTTCCCCGTGAAAAGATCTTTTATGTGCCAGACCAACTTCTCGCTCAAACTAGGTGGTGCATGGCCGGAAAAACGAGAAAAGCCCATTCTATAAGCTTTGCAAAATCAGAAATGCAAGTCTTGGAAGGAGAGATCAGGGTTCATACAGCAAAAAGAGAGAGAGAAAAAGGGACGAAAAGATGAGTGATGAGTGAGTATTTTACTCACAAGTCAAGTACCTCTAAAGCTTAAGTGTTTTTGAAAATTGTCAAGCTTTTGTGTTGTTTTCATGTTTTTGATGTGATTTTGTAGGAAATTAATAAACTGGGATTTGGTAGATTTATTGGTATGAAAATTGAGCTTAAAAATATGTTTTTAGGTGCAACCCACTTACGCTGCACGCCAGCACAACATTGGGCGCGTGGCTGTGCGCGCTGAGTGCAAGCAGAGTGCCTCACGCGGGCGAGCAGGCTGCGCGTGTTGGCCGCTTGTGCTGGGCAGCTACAGGCTCCCTGGCCCAAGGCTCCTATGCACCAACGTAGACTTGATGCATGGCCGCTCCCACTGCTGCGCCGTAGGCATGCTGATTAGTGTTGAGGCTGATATTGGCCTCATTTTTTGATCAACAGCCGAGATTTTTCCTGAAATGAAGCCTTAGATCTTTTAAACCCCAAAAACCCTAATAGAGAAGAGAAAAGCCTCCATTATTCTTAGAGGAGGCACATTTATCCAAGGAGATTTTGAAGCTGATTCCAAGGAAGAAGATAGAAAAAGAAAAGAAAAAAATATATTTTCTTTTCATTTAGTTTACGATTTTAGTCCTAGTTTTAGATTTAGATTTTATTTTCAATAAACCATCATAGAGAAGTATTTTGGAGATCAAAAAGTATGAAAGGAGAAGAAGAAGATGAAGAGTTTGGAGACTGTGACAACTCCAAAATGAGTTTTTCATTCCTATTCTCATGTTTTTTATTATTATTATTTTTTATTTGTAATTGTTAAACCTTGATGTTAGCTTGTTTAATTTTTGTTATGGAGTAGTTTTTTAATTATGAAGTATTGATTTTAAGTGGTGTTTTATGATTTATTTGTGTTTTCTTACACTTAATGCTTCTAGTTTATTTGGCCAATAAATTAGATGATTTTAGTATGTGAGGTTTGACACTTAGGAGAGGGAAATTCCATGTATAGATTATAGAAAACACAACCAAAGTGACTATAAGATAAGAAGAGTTATAGTTCCTTTGTAGTAATTAGAAGAATTAGAACTTAATGAATGTTAACTACTTAGTTCTCAATAGGGTATGATCACGTTTTTGAGCATATTATCCAATTTAACGCCCGAGAGTGATAATTGGGTTAATTAAGAGTTATTGACTAATGAATTATGATACACTTACTAATAAAATTTACGCAAATTAATTATTGTGAAATTGCTGCTTTAATAATATTAATTGTTTGTTTTCATTACTCTATTTTATTTGCTCAGTTATTTTTTATTAGTTTCTTTTATTCGTTGCTTTATCCGATTATCCAAACAATAATAGAGTCAATCAATTTCGATACTTAACACAAATTAAATACAATCCTCGTGCAAACGACAACTCTATACATCAACCTATTATTTAGGACCATACACGCTTGCACGTGAACAGTAAGACAAACAAATAAACAAAATGAAGGGAAAGAAACAGGAAATTAAGCTCTTGCCCAGAAGGAACACCCAGATAGGCTTGCTAACCCCCTGCTAGGGAACCCGTGCGAAAAAAAAAAAAAAGAAGGCATGAAGCCATTTCAGGGGAAAACAAGGAATTAAAGGGCAAAAATAGATGGACGAAACTTTGAACAGTGATATGTGAAGAGATGCATGGTAGACCAACCGTCATTGATATAGATGTTATAAATATAGATTTAGGAGATGGGATGTTTACAAATGGCTTCTCCTTCGTGGATCTCATTGATATCTTACTATCTTTGTAGTTATTGCATTTCTTCCCCTTTTCATTTCCGTAAATATATACAACCTTTGAAGAAATTCGCCTCTATTATTTGGATGGTATGGCTTTAGGTTTCTTTTCATAGGTTTATGCCTCTGTTTTTCATTTCACACTTTAATAGGGTGTTTAACAGGGTGGCTAGAACCGTTAGAACCGTTTTTACTATAACATATAAGAGCTTTTACACTGTAGTTTTTTTTTTAATTGTTATTGTAACATATAAGAATTTTATACTGTCTATAACCGAAAAAATAGTTTAGACCGTGGTCCAAACCAAGCTGCCAAACACCATGTAAATATATTCATGCTTCTGCTTGTAATGAATTTCTTCGTTTTCCAGTTACTTTAATAGATGAATAATCCACCCCCAATAATACTGCGCAATTATTTTGTTATTATTATTTAGAAAAAAAGGGCTGAATTTATTAGTTGCAATTCACTATGTAAACAACATAAAATGAAGCCATATTGATACTTTCCTTTACATTTGTTTCATGGGTTCTATTCCTAGTTCGAATCTGCTATAGTATTTTTTCTCATAAAAATTTAAATTTATGTTCAAACCTGTGAACCAAATAGGCCATTCACCTTTGGTACTAACAATACCCATCTTTATAGACATCCTTCAACTTCCTACGCAGGAAAACGGGAACCAAACATGGAGACTGAAAAGGGACATAGGTCACAGATAACAGAAGACTCTATTAGATGTCAGAACTTGTACCAACAGAGAAGCTGGATGTGTAAGGAAACCATAAAATATTTTTTTTTTTGGTCAAGCTTTTTTTTAAAAAAGGAAGTGAATGCACATAATGTGAAGAATACTGAACTAGCCTTTAAAGAACAAATTATAAGCCCATCATTCAAGGTCAGAACAGGAAATAACTAAACTAGCAACTGAGGAATTCCCAAATAATGCAGAAATCCAAACGAATGAATAACAAAATGGAAATATATAAACATACAGATGTACAACAAAAGAAATAGTGTCTTACCATCTACGGTTCCCTGAAGAAAAAGTTCAATATTGAAGGCTAAACCGCTGAACCCTGAACTGCAAGTTTTCATATCTCTACTAAAGAGAATCCTTGTCAAATTTTAATACGCTCTTCGCTCTGAGGTGATATGCATCCACGTTCTACAAACCGTAACATAAGGTCATCTGCTGCCTTCGAATTTCCTTCAAACATCAATCTTTTACTCACCTTCTCACATAATTTTATATCAGGAATCATATTCCGATGGAACATTCTATTGGCCACTCTACAAGCAGACAGAGGAAGCCCTCTGCTCAAGTAACTATCCATAAGAATGTGGCATGTCTTAGCATCAATCCTAGAAGCTGTTCTCAACACCTTACTCAGGAGTTTTTCAGCCTCCTCAACGTTTCCAAAACTACAAAGCTTCTCAATGACCTGATTATATACAGTTCTGAAGTTCAGCCTAGCAAGCATTTTGTCAAGTAATTTTAATAAATCCTCCACCCTACCCAATTGACAATACCAATGGATGACGGTTCTGTATGTCACAGGAGTAGGATCCAAACCCCTTCCCAACATCTTCATCACAAGTTCGTTTGCCTCTTCAATTCTACCTTTCATTCCCAATGCATTTACTACTGTCGTATATGTGACAACATCGGGGTGTTTATTGTTTAGATACATGTCATCAAGCAATGATAGAGCAGCTTCCAAGTCACCCCTCTGACAATACCCATGAATAAGAGTGGTAAAATTGACAACATTAACAGCGCACCCCTTTTGTAGACACCACTCCATGAACTTCTTAGCCTTGTCCATTTTCCCTTCTCTGCAGAGAGACTGAATCATCAAGTTTATTTCAACAGGGTTTGGGAAAAAGCCCTTTCCAACCATCTCTTCTACCACATCACAGGCCTCAAACAATTTCCCTTCCTTACGCAACCCATGCATCACAGTACTATAAGTTATGGCATTTGGAGTCCACCACTCTTCCTCGCTCATATTCATCATCTCTCTTGCCTCTAATGACCTCCCATTCTGGCAAAGACCGTTCAATAAGGCCGTATAAGACACTGTATTCGGCTTACAACCATACTTATACATCTGTTGAAGCATCTTTTTGGCTTGATCCACCTTTCCTTCCCTACAAAACCCGTTGACAACTGAGGTATATGTCACAACATCTGGGATGCAGCCTTTCAAGAACATCTCGTTCACAATCTCTTTTGCCATGTCAATGTTACCTTCCTTGCAAAATGCATCAACTATTGCACTATAACCGACCTTATCAAACCTAAATCCTTTCCCTTCACCTTCCCTAAAAAACTCAAGAGCCTCCCTTCCATGCCCATGCTTGCACAGCACATGAACAAGATTATTGTAGGTAACTTGATCTGCCAATAGTCCAGCATCCTTCATTTTCTCCATCAGTTCCCTGACTTCTTTGACCCTTTTTCCCTTGCAAAGAAAACCCATCACCGTATAATAACTAACTTTATCCGGGGGACAACCCTTGAGTGGCATATCACCAATCAGCTCTAAGGCTTCATTAATCTGAAGCACATTGCAATATCCTTTTATCAAACAGTTGTAGGTGACAACATTTGGCCTGATTCCAACAATTTCCATACGCTCCAAAAACCTCAACGCCTTTTCCAATCTATTTCCCATCACCAAAACATGAATAGCAGTGTTGCATATCGACAAATTTGGTTCAACCCCCGCTTTCTGCATTAGAGTCAAGATTCGCATTGCGTTCCTCAACTTGCCTGCTCGACTATAAGACACCATCACGTGACCAAAAGCTTCTGGGGGCCGCTCAATTCTTCTGCGCTTCATCAGCTGGAGGACCCGTTTAGCACCTTGACACAATTTAGTCTTGCTAAGAACCTCAAGCGTTGTGTAGTACACAATCGGATCATGTCGGTACCGCCATTGACGATCAGCCCAACAGAAGAACTTCAAAGCAACACGTTCATCATCAAAAGAACGCAGAACAGCACAAACCTCCCTAGGCTTGAGGCTTCTTAACAAATGCCTTAGGTTGCCTTCATGCTTTGGGTTCCAAGCCGACCTAAGATCAATTAACCTACAAACTTCCCTCACCAAAGGGTGTCTCAAATCTCCCTCATCTTCAATTCTACAAATATTTTCTCTCTGTGAGCTATTCCTAGGAGAAAAATTCAAGACCTTAAAACCATCTTCATCATCATCATCATAATCACTATCTTCTCCTCCTCCATCGTCGCTATTGTCAGACTCATTAAACTCTCCAAAGCTACCAAAATCAGAACCTTGATCATCTTGAAATGAACTCAAACCCCCATAATTCTCAGGACCCATTTTCACGAATCTATTACAGCCACCGTTAGAATTACTAAATTCACCACTTTCTACAGAACTAGGGTCTTTCCCTGAGTTAAACGATGAGAAAAATCTACAAAACCGAGCATTCGCTGGTGGGTACTCGAGAGAAATGGCTTGCGAGTTTAAAATCAGCCGCTTTCTCATCAGGCTCAGTCTTAATGCACTGAACTCATGTCTTAAGAAACAAGTAAAATCGAACAACATTTTGAATTTTAGAGGACGTAACAACGCAAATCGAGATTTCAAATACACTGGAGATCGTTAAAAACTCAACTGCAAGTTTGAGTACCACTTTGATCAAATACTTCAACCAGGTGCTGGGAGACCTCTACGGCCGTCATTTCCTTGGCCATTTGTTATTCAGAAATTTTAGCCAATGACCATCTTCCAGAAAATAATTCCAGTAAATCACTTGTTTTCACAAACTAGCATCAAATCGCCGATTTTCTTCCGTTACCACGACGGCCCTAGACGAGGACGACGGTCGCTACGCGCTCGTTGTACCGTGATATTCTCTGGTGGTCTTCGCACTCGTCGCTGGTCGCTGGTCACCTCGTGGTGGCTCCGGCAGTGTGCTGCTGGGCGGTGCGAGGGGAAAGAGAAGGGGAGATTGTTGCCCGCAGGAGAAAAAGGGTTGGGGGCTGATCATTTTTGTTTTTTTAGTTTTTTTTTTCAACATGTGTAGCTTTGGGGAAAAAGTTTCATTTAATCTTATTCACATGATTTGGATTATATATAATAATGGGACGTTTTGAAAAGTAATCCCCCAAAAAAATATTTTTGACAAATGGCTCTTTTTTTTTTTTGGCATTAAAACAGTTTCAGTTTTTTTTTTTTCCACTTTAGTTAAGTTCCTTTTTTCGATACAGTCATTTTTCTCTTTTCTCTCAAAAAACTAGGACAGTTTCGGTGCTCAGAAAAAAACCTTTTTTTTAATGCCAAAAAAAGAGAAGTCATTCACTTAATTTCAAATTTTCTTTAACCTTTTTTTCAAATTCTCTCTATAATATATGTGGTAAATTTTGATGAAAGTGCTCACCAAAAAATTTAATTAGAGAAATAATCTTTTTGTTGGCACCAAAAAATACGGATATGTCTTATTTATCTCCTACTTAGTCTCCTTTTATTCATCTTATCCCTCCACATTTGCCCTTCCCAAAGACTAAACTCCATCTTTGCCCTAAATCATCCCTCATTTTCTTCCTCTGCCACCCAAGCTGAACCTAGTTCTCTTTCGCTTCTTCAAACTCCCCCAGTTCTCTCTTGTTGCTCCTCTCGCTCCCTAGTATCCTCTTTTCTTCTCCCAACTCTCTCACGCTCGAACTCCCTATCTCTGTACCCTTTGTCTCTCCTCTTCTAGCTCTCTTTTGCTCGCCTCATCTGGGAAGATTGTCGCCACCAAATCAAAAGCCCGCGAGCATCAATGCCGATGACCATTGACCGCCATCCTCTTCACATTGTTCCACGCCACTAGCCATGAGAAGTCTAATAGAGGTAACTTGTTACATAGATGTGTATAGTGTTTTTTAATTCTCCAAATTGTGAAATGTAATGGAAATATGAATTTGTTGGCTGAAAAATGCAAAGACGCCCATCATATTGAAGGGCTCGAAAAACCACACTTTTGTTGTGGGGTCGATATAGGGTCCGCATGGGATCTAAATATGGAGACCTTGTATCGATCCATATCGACCCCTTATAATTGTATATGTAGACCCCTACAAACTCAAAAATCATTAAAAAAGAAACGGGGTTGATATGAGGTCTAAATATTTAGATCGTATGTAGATCTTTCAACGACCCATATCAACCCAAGCTCTAAAGTGAGTCCAACTTGACGTGTTCATGTAAAATGTTATAATTCTTCATTTTAGAATCTCATATGTTCACTGTCATCCTTATAATGAGTATAATATTAAAGAAAATAAAGATAATGTTCATTTGAAGGGCTTGGAGATATCATTTTGTTGGCTAAAAACGGCTATCAGATTGAAGGGCTTGGAAAACCACAAACATTGATTAGAAATTTTTTACATGAAATTTTAATCTCATTCCTAATTCCTAATTGCACTCTAGCTGTTTGATTTTTTGTATCATGAAGTATAAGAATTTTAGAAGTTGACTTTACTGCTAAAAACTCTCAATTGACCAACTTTATTGAAAAATGATGTGTTACATGTGTTAGATTCTATTCATTTATTACGAGACTGCTTCCTTCTTTTTCCTTGTTTATTGTTTTCTTTTTCTTAGTTTTGCTTAGAAGGAGAGATTGCTCTTTCGTATTAATTCTACTTTAATTGTTTATTAAATTTGTTTTCAATTTTTATAAAATTTGTTTTCATATTAAACAGCTTCCAAGACTAGATCCGGTGTTGAGAACTCAAAAGCACTACGATTACAAGGTGTTAAAGAAGTCTAAATATAAGTATTATGTAAAATTTATTATAGACAAACTAGGATCTGTAGTGGTTTAGACGCACCCACTTTGGCCATGTATTGGAAGTGACCAAAAATTTTCACGACTCTGGCCAATTGTTGTGGCCGATGGTATTGCAAATGGCAACAAGAGATGATGACAATGAATTTTGGATGGTTGTTAATTGTATTCCAGTTAGGTACACATTAAAGGATTATGCTTTGCTCACAGGATTATGTTGCAGTTATCAGTATCTTGTTGTTGATGAAACAAATGAGGATCAGGGGGATAAGGAGGATGAGAATGAACATGATGCTACTTCATCGTTTATGCAAAGGCATTGGCCGCACAACACGGAAATTTCTATCTATGATATTGTTGACAAGATGGAACAAAACATTGAAGCCCTAAATAGTTTAGAGAAGAGGAAGACGGCGGCTTTGATATTTGTTGTTGGTACTTTGATGGCCAATGACAAAAATTGCTTAAAAATCAAATCATAATACTTAACTTTGGTTAATAACATTGATGTTTTCTGTGCCTATCCTCGAGGCCAAGAGTCCTTTAAATATTCGGTCAAACAATTGAAGAAGGATATATAGAGTAAGGTTAACTCGAGCAATGCAACATTTACTTTCAAAAGATTTATATCACCATTTGAGGTATTTAAACATGAGTAATTTATATATTAGTCTGTATTTGATATCGCATTTATCGTTTCATATTTGATATAATATTTGATCCAAAATTTAATTTTGGTTTAGATATTTGCCTATGAGTGCATCCCAACGGTAGCAAACAGATTTGCTACCCCTATCTTGACATAAGCTCTTGTTCCCCAAATGTGTTGCTGGAAGACAATAAAGTGGAGGGGTGCAACAATCCTTTGAGGGTTGAAATAAACAATTTAATAGAAGGGTCATAAGTTAGTGTCTACCTACTACGCATGTAATTATTTGTATTAACTAAAACTAACATGGTTGTAACAAGAATTTTTTTAATTTGTTTTGCAAGATATTTGTAGCATGTTAGTTTCTACGAATAAGGAGATTAGCATGGATGGTCAATTTAAGGCCTTTTGTGAAAACAACAATTGATCCAACTATAAACCAATTAACCGAGATACTCAATTGAAGAGAGTGAGTAGTTTTTTGCCATGAGCATCTAGAGTATGTTTCTCTCTCTGTTGATCAAGATGTGCTATCAACTTCTAAACATGAAGATGCTCCTCCCAGAATAGTGCGGCTTGAGAATGAGATAAAAACCATCAAGAAAGATTAGGAAGCCATGAGAAAAGAAATGGCTTTAGGGTTTAAGCAGTTAAAACGGCATATTTCTAACCAATTCAAACATTGAACAAAAATTATGCCATCAATGGGACATCAGGAGCGTCATTATAGTGACGGTTATTATGGGTTTACTATGCCTTAGTGCCGCACTACACCCTTGCCTAAAGAAGGATTGCCATACTTATCTCACTTGCCTCGCATTACGCCCCTGCCTGAAGATGAATCACCATCTGTTTCTTCTTCACCTTGGACTACGCTTTTGCCTTAAGTAGGATCCCCTCACTTATCTCTCTCACCTTGCACTACGCCCCAGCCTTGCACCATGCCTGTGCCTAAAGACGAATCACCATCTTTTTGTTCCTTACCTCGCACTACACCCCTGCCTCAAGCCAGATTGCCTCAATTATCTTACTCACCTCCTCCAACAAATTGCACTACTATAGCGGTATGCAATGAAGAACTACAGCCACTACAAATATAGAGACCGCAAAGACTGCACAAGATCAAAAAAAGATCACAATATATGCAAACTCCATGTACTAACCCTAGAAGGAACTGATTGTAGTTTTGTTATATTTATAAAGAACAAGTAGTTTTGTAATTGTCTAGATTATTTTTGTAGATTTTGTAATTGTCTCAATTATATTCACAGGTTTTGTAGTTGTCTGGATTATATTTGCAGGTTTTGCAGTAGTCTAGATTATGTTTGCAGGTTTTAGGTATTGCTTAATAAAAGTTGTTATGCTATCAAAATTCATCTATATATGTAGATCCTTGTAGACCCTTCATTGACTCATATGTGATTGCATTAACTCCAAATTAAGTTAAAAACAATCATTGACCTTTCATCACCCTTCAACATAAAAAAAAAAAATAACAGAATCGATATGGAATTGATATGAGGTCTAATTATATGTAGACTCCATGTTGATCTTGTATCAATTATAACTGTTGACCCTTATAAATTCAAAAATCATTCAAAAAGAATGAGATTGATATGAGATTGATATGGGGTCGATATGAGGTCTCAATTTGTATACCCTATGTTGACCTTATATCGACCCACGACTTGACGTGTCTATCTAAAATGTTATATTTCTTCATTTTTGAATCTCATGTGTTCAGTCTCATCCTTATAATGAGTTGTATATTAAAAGAATATGAAGATAATGCTCTTTTGAAAATGTTCCTTCTTATCAGATGATTCTTAAAAATGGAACAAATAAAGAAATCCCATATGCATAATTTTTCTTAAAATAGGATAACTGTATAGTTATGTACAATCAAGTGAACTTTTGCTTAAAAAGGCACTAAGGTCTACATGGTTCTGCATGGGATTAACATGGGGTCTAACCTATGCCCCACATGGATTGTTATGGTATCTACATGGGGTCTGCACGTGTCGACCCATGTAGATACCATATAGACACCATATCAACCCCATTCTTCTATACTTATACATTTATTCAAAATCATTAAAAGGAGGCTGATACCATGCAGACCCTAGACCCTATTCTTTTGTACTTGTACATCTCATTCAAAATCATTATAGGGAGGTCGATACCATGTGGACCCCTTATTGGCCCCATTCTTTTGTACTTGTACATCTCATTTAAAATCATTATAAGGAGTCGATGCCATGTTGACCCCATATCAACCGCGTTCATTTTTTAAGTTTTTTAAATTCCAACAGCATAATGACTTAATTTCATCAAAATCTAAAAAAACCCTTTATAGAACAATATGAAACAAGACAAAAATGATATTAAATGGAACAATTAACAATTAATTCATTGATAACATGAAAAGCCATTATCTCTTAACAATAAACTAATTCAAGAAATTGATGCATTCCTACAAGTCTTTTGATGATGACCATATTGTTCGCATCTAGAGCATCTATTTCTTCTTTGTAAGGTTCTCTCGCCTGTGCTTAGAATTCTTTTTTATGTTGACCTAATATGTCTTCAATTAATATTAGGCGGTAAAATGCACATTTCCCTAACATCATCGGGAATATCCTATTGGGATGAATCTAGTACAGGATAAATTGTCTCTGAATATTCATTAACCAATGTATCCGTCTTGTAATAATGTGAACATAATTCATAAACAGAGAAAAGAAGAAGATGGAGAAGAAGACAAAGAAGAAGAAGAAGACGAAGAAGGACTGCTCTGCTCATGGGTCTGAATCGTGAATTGAAGAAGAAGAAAAGAGGACCTTAGCTTAGCTCCCTAAGGTTGGAGACGAGGGGAATGGAAAAATCGGGGAATTTGTGGCTTTCGAGATTCAAGGTTTTTTTTACCCTTTTTTTTAAAAAATTTTGGTTGCTAAGGTGGCTTTTCATATTTTTTTCAAGCTTCTTTGGATGACATGGCTTTTAGGCCATTTAGCCAATTTTGAGATTTTTTGGTCTACTTATCAATATACACTTCTTCTTTAACCCTTTTATTCAAACACCCCATAATATTAAAAAAAGATTTTAGAGACGGTTAAAAGTACAAAGAACCGGGACAACATTATGCGTGCTGCTCATGATAAAAGATGTTTTTCTTTAGAATTTATTTTATTGTTCATATTATTTTTATTTCTAGAAGGTTTATTGCCACCACATGGGGTATGAAGATCAACAAATGGGTCGGCAGTGATTAATGATTTGAATATGATCAGTTAGATGGAAAAATAGATAGAAGTTATTAATATAGAATCCAATTCGCAATTTATGTGTTACAACTGGTATAAACGTCACATGCAAAGGTTAACAAATACTAGGAAATTGTGATTTTAATTTGTCATCGATTTTGTTAGAATATATTGCTTTCTATGATTTCAAAAGTACTAATCACTAAAGTTATTCGTGTTGTAAGTTCTCCATTTTTTTAGAAATGTATCTTCTTTAATTTCAAAGACAATATTATTACTATATATGTCAAATATATAATTTCAATTCCATGTCCCATTAAGATTCTCTTAATCTCGTCTGTTTTGTAAGAATGTATAACATGTTAAATGATCTTAGAAGTAATCATAGTATTCACATTATATTTTTTTCGATCATTTTTTTAGAAATACATCTTCTCTAATTTCAACGACATAATTTTATTACTATGTATGTCGGACGTGTAATAATTTTTGTTATACATGGAATAAAATGCATTAAAATTCTCTTAAAAGTCAATCATCAATGTATCCTCTTTAATTTTAAAATTGAGTAATGTCATTACCACATTTGGTGGATTTGTTAATAATATTGTAATAACTCATAAACGGTACACTATCCAAATTCTCTTACTATTAGAAAACAATGAATTTTAGCAAACACTGAAGAAGTTTTAAGCCAATGGTCATGACCCATTTTAAAATATTCTCTTAATATTAAAAAAACTTAACATTATTATTATTATTATTATTATTATTAATGTTTGGCCTAGGAGTTATGTTTCTTAAATTTGAAGAGAATATTTTGACATGGGTCATCACCACTGTATAAAAACTTTCTCAATGTGACCGTGGCCAAAACGCATAATTTTCTAATTTTCAAGGGAAAATTTATTTTCAACCATTTATAAGTTATGACAATATCATTTACATATCCACCAAACCTAATGTAGTATTGACATTAATACTAAACTTTAAAATTAAAGAGGATACATTGACGATTAAACTTGAAGAGAAGCTTAATGGATTTTGTGTCATGTATAACACAAATTACAAATCCCACATAATAATAATAATAATAATAATAATAATAATATGTCTTAATTAAAAGCAGAGGAGATATAATATTAAAAAAAGTATTTAGAGAAATATAATGTGAATAATAATGATCACTTTTGATTTTCTACCATTTAGAAGGTATAACAATATCACTTACATATCCATCAAATGTAGTAATATTACTTAACTTTAAAATTAAAGAGGATATATTAAGAATTGATCTTTAAGAGAATCTTGATGGATTTTATACCTTGTACAACAAAGATTGTTACATTTCCCACATGTATAGTAATGATATTATGTCTTCAAAATTAAATATATTTCTTAAAAAAAAGTGAAAGGGAATCTTAATACCATGTATAACATAAATTATCACATATCCACCACCACCAACAACAATAATATTCTCTCTTTAAAGTTTGAGAAGATATTTTTTTCAAAAAAAGGGAAAAAGAATCTTAATAGATTTTATAAGATTGCATAACACAAATAATTACATATTCGATATATATCAATAATATTATTTCTTTGAAATTACAGAAGATTTATTTCTAAAACAAGCGATTAGAGAAAAAACATGTGAATACCATCATTTTTGAAATCAGATAAAATAATATATTTATTATAGGCATAAAAGATAACAAAAATCTTAATTTTTAGTGTTCGGCAAATCTTTTTAACGTGATTTTATAACATTTGTAACACCAATTGCGAAGCGGATCTTTGTTAATATCTTCTGCCTACTTTTTGGCCTGACTAATGGTCAAATAATGGTAGTACTACTGTTCGGAAAAATCTCATTTCTTGATTCGAAGTTCTCTGCATGGAGGACGTTGGCAAAATACTCATACCCCACGAGATGATCCAGAAAATTTGGAATCGAAATCCTATCACAAATTAAAGAAAAAATAACTCCTGCTTCGATGTGTTTGCGTAGAGAAATAGAGGTTGTATTTATAGAACACGATCGATAAAATCAAGGACTTTTGAAAAAATATTTTGATGTGGCTCGTGAGCATTTGGCATAAAAATTACTCAAATTAACCAGTAAAAAATGGCAATCCTTTAAATTTTGGAACAATTTTGGTATGATTTCATACTATTTACCATTCATCAATAAAATAAATTAAAACATTGTAAGGACGTACGTTGTTTTCTAAATTAAAAAGAATTCATTGATGCATGATAATTAGATATTTCAAACGGGCCGACTTGGCCTAGATACTCTTTATTCCAAAACATGCCTTATGTCGTGCTTGCGTTAGCCTACTTTTTTTAGCATGTTGTTCACATACCAGCCCGCTAGTCACCGCACGCTAAGATCACAAGTGCATCACTACAAGCTTGGTGATTAGAAAACTCAAAATAAATATCGTGAATCATGGGGATTATGCTTTGTAGCAATATTTTGTAATAATATCGAAATATTATTCCTTGATTTAGGAAATCTGCATAGACTTTATTCTTCTTTCCTTGTTGCATGAAGACCAAAGTGTATATAATGTAATTGTCATCATCAATTGAAAATTGGTTAAGCCATGTCATACAATTATATTCCTTCCTATTATCTCTTTACTTGGTACAATCTGAAAAAACTATTTGACACCAAATCCCCCCCTTTGGTTTTATTGAGAAAGGTTAAAGACATTAGAAAAGTTGAAGGAGATTACAACTAATCAAACGAGCAAAAAATCTTCAAAAAAAAGAGTGACAAAATCAACATGCACTAAAAAAAAAAAAAGACTCTTCATGGACAGCATACACCATTGAACAAGCCTAATGAAAGACCAAACTTTTAAACCGATAGCTAGGAAAAATGATATCGACGTGTATAAGTTTGACAAATGCTAAAGCATAGACGCTATTAAGCTCTTGGATATTGTAACTTTGCTAAATCTACCAAGAAATTTGTAGAAAGTGTTTGTTGTAGCTGTTTCCACTTTTCTTTTCTTTTTTTTTTTTTACGCCCAAATATCACTAAGTCGTTTGAGATGCAAACCAATGTGTTAGAGATTATTTTGAGCGAGAAGTCATTACAAAAGGCCATCTAGTTGCTACTAGAGTCACAAGATGTCTAAAGCAAAATTGAGATGCACGAAGCAACAGAAAGAGTATTTGGTTGTGATTCATTAAGCTTGTAGATATGAAGGCACTATCTATGTCACGACCTGAAAACGGGCTGCCACTGTTGAAAAATAAATGAAACCAAAATCAAATCATTAAGGTGAAATCGACTCGTAAATAGTAATATCAATGAAAATTATTGTCTCCCAAGGACTTAAAAGTCCGTAAATAACAAAATTGTTCAAGTATAATTTTTTTCTCAAAAATAATCAAACACTGAAAACTGACAATATAAATACTTTTATAGCTTATGCATCAATGGACATCTACCATCATCTTAGAATTTCAAACTTAATTTATATCTTATTTGATCCTGCACAACCTGGAGGGAATTTTAAAATAATAGAAAAATGAGTGGACAACCCAGTAGGATATATGTTATCAAAATTTGAATTTTAACTAAAAAGAATTCAAATTCACAAAAAATTCTAAATGTCAATTTACCATAAATTATCTTTTCACGATTCTATTGTATATATTACACTTAGCAACATATCATATAACTTGCTTTTCAATCACCCACACATGGAGTGCCCCGGCCAAAGTTTAGGGTTCTACCCTAAGGTTATATCATCATAAATTGTCCTCTCTTGTCTTTCTTTCTTTCTTTTTTTCTTTTTTTTTTTTTTTTTTTTTGCTCTTGCTCGTGGTCGTTTTTGGCCTCCAGAGTTGTTTTTCACTTGGCAAAATAACCACAAATGACCCAACGAGTTCTTCACCCATTTGGATTTAAAAATCATGTTTCTATTCAAAACTGGTGTATAATAATCAATAATCATCTAAAACTAATTTCTAACAATTTTTATACTAAAATCACAATTTAAATCAAAGTTAAAGTTTTGAAAATCTAACCTCAAAACTTAGCTCAAAAACGATGTTTGATCTTGAAAAACCCCTCATTTCCTTGCTCTATGAGTTTGTGTGAGGTTGATTTTGTGATTTTGGAGGAAATTGGGACGGATTTTGGCGTTTTTGTTTTTGTTTTTTTTTTTTTTTTTTTTGGGTGGCTGTCATGTGGGAAAAAAAAAACCATAGAAAGAAGAAGGGAAAAATTAAAGAAGGGAAGAAGAAGAAAGCAAGCAGGGGAAGAAATGGAAGGAAGGAAGGAAGGAAGAAAAAAGAAAAGAAAAGTAAAGAAAAAGAAGATAGAAGAAGGGAAAGGGGAAGTGCAGGAAGTGAGGAAGAAAGAAAAAAGATGGAAAAGAAGAAAGAAAGTAAAAAGAAAGAGGGAGAGTGAAAACGTGGGAGACGGAAGGAAACGAGGGAGAAAATTAAGGAGAATTTGTCTCCTAAGTAATCTTTAGGAAGAAAATGTCAAATGGCATTTTCTTAGTTAATTGAAAATGAAAAGGTCATTTTGGTAATTTCATAAAATATATTTTGTAAAAATTTTGAAAAATTAGAAAAAAAGTAAAATAAATAAGATTAGATATATTTGCGAGAAAATAGCATTTTACAAAATTTAGATTGACATATTAATCACTATATTTAACATAATTAATACCTATTTATAATGACGGATTTTACAACTCCACGCTCCCTAAAAGAACTTCGTCTTCGAAATTTCAAATCTATGGTACAAATAATAATCACAAATCTATTTTGCTTCTACTGTCAACTTTGCACCATCAATGTTATTTGTCTCCAATATAGGCTATCATATTTCTATTCAGTATCTTGAAGTTTCAAACTTACTCTAGATACCTAATGATAAGAGTATTGTCGATGCACTCCAGATTTTTTTTTAACTCTGCATTATGGACTTGGAATATGAACAGAGATGTACTTATTGATCATACATTTTTTCAGTCCTTGATTTTTTTTAAATGTGGGTTATAGTTAGACATAGGATATTGCTAGAAAAACATTGATGTATTTTATCTTACATCACAATCCCAACTAAAATAAATTAAAACATAATAATAATAATACTAATAATAATAAGAACAGCAGAATAAACAACACAAATATTTTTATTTAAAATGCACATTAAAAGAATACATAAATAATTTAGTAGGAACCCAAAATTGAAGACAAGCTTGGCGGGTCCTCCCATAAACAACTATTTGCTCTTAAAATACAAACACTCAAAGAAAATAACATAATTTTTTTTTCTACGGAGCATTCCCACGGTTAACTTTGGCATTCCCACAAAATATTAATAGAATGCTATATGTTACAGACATGATGTGAATACATTTCAAGAGTACAAAGCATTCCGTATAATTAGCTATCCTAATCATGCATGCAGGGGCATCAATAAACAAAAGATTGGATCTTAATCGGGATGAATATTAAGAGTACTAGTTTCTCTGTAAGATCAGCTATCCCAACACTAGAGCCAATGAATCTAAAGATTTTAACAATAGCAAAGCCCTTTGGTATTGTTTTCAAAATAGATGAAAATGTTTTTTTTTTTTTTTTTTTTTAGAAATTGAGAATTTTTTGGGAATTGTGCTAAGAATGTTTTTAAAATTTTTGCCTCGAAAATCGTACGAAAACATTTACAAAAATTTTGAGAACAATACCACACAGGCCCAGCATGTCATAAAATATAAGATGTGGAGGAGAGCGGTTATCCAATACACAAAAAGTACAAACGGACATGCTGTGAGTAAAACCAAAAGATTACAAGTGGAAGTTCAAATCCAATGGCTGCTTTCTGCTTTTTTTCTTCCAATCAACCTTCGTCATTGCAGTGTCGGACTCCAGATGAATGACTTGCATTCCGTCAAGCAACACTTTGGCTATTAAAGTAGTAATAAAGATTTGTCTTTCTGATTCTACAATGAAATTTATTCAACAACGTACTACAGACTCCTACTAGCAACTATGAATAACTCTTAAAGGATGCCTAAACTACCAAGTAATACTAGGGCCGGCAATTTTTGACATGGCACGATGACACGATACGAGAACGACACGAGATAAATGGGTTTGGCACGCACGTATATTAATTGGGTCATAAATGGGTTGGCACGAATAACACGAAAATAAATGTATTAGATTCATGCTAGCACGTTTAACACGCTTAATTACGCATGCAATAAACGTGTTAACACGACACGTTTATAGCCCATTAAACTTAAAAAAAAAAATTGTTTATAGGTAATTTTGTTTTTCTTTGTAGGTTTAAAACTTTTTTTTTTTTTTGGCCATACTCTATATCATCATTTCTCCCTCTTGCATAACGAAATCTTTTATTCATTATTTTTGTCCTAAAGTTTAATGTACTTCTATGTTACTCAAGTTCTGCATTTGAGGAAGGGAGGTTCTGTGAGACTTTTCATAAAATTGCTTCTGGATGGAGGTGTTGTGAATCTTGCGGAAAGGTAAGTAGGAAAATTTTCTGGACTGTTACTTTATTTCTATTACAAATTAATTATCCTTATATTGCTGACGTTGCAGTTCAAGGAGTTTAATTAATTTGGATTCACGTGTGGGTTTTGTTTAATCATCTTATATTTTAACTTTTCTTTGCAGCAGGTTCATTGTGGATGTATTGTTTCTAGTCATGCCTTCACATTATTGGACCTGGAGGAATTGAATGCATTGCATGTGCAAGAAAAAATGTCTTTTTGGTAGGAGAAATTTATATCAACTTTCTTTTATTGCAATAAGTGTTCTTTTTTATTTTATGATATGTTCAAACAAGGAAAATACCTTTTGTTTAATTTAGAACTCAAAAGACGCCCTCTGAATGATAATTTAATGTTTGCTTGAACAATACTGATATTTCTTTTGGCTATACAAAATATTATTATACAATGTGACCCAGACATCAAATCCAGCATGGCCTCCGTCTTTGTTTTTCCATTCACCTGTGCCTAAGAGGCTCAAGGATTTGTCTGTTAAAAATTGGAGTCAGTTGGCTGGGTTTATAGCCCATTAAACTTTTAAAAAAATAAAATTCACAACTTTACATCCGCTAAGATTCGAACCTACAGTGGGAAAGAAAGAAAAGATGCTTTCAAAGCCACCAACTCACCACCTCACTAATGAGAGCTTGATGTCAAATAAAGCTTTGTAATATTTTTATTATGTTTTTGTAGTGTTAACCCAAAAGTCCCACTTGGAGAGAAGATGAGACTCTTCCTCTCATTCTTCTCTATATAAACGCTTATTCTTTCCCTGTTTCTTGTGTGCGTGGAGGCTGGAGGCTTTCTATAGCTTCGGTGTTGTTTTTTCCAATTTTGGTTTTGTGAAATTTAAAGATTGGAAAAAAAAAATGCAGTTTAAACATTTAATAATAATTAAATATTGTCTAATAGTTAAAATAATAACTAATAAAACTATTATAGTTAAAATTATAAATAAAAAATTATTAAAATTATAACTAATAAGAATTTATATAGTAAAAATAATTATTATTTTAAAAGTATTGTTATTAAAAAAAAATTTAAAATATAAATAGTATGTTTTGTTATTAATTGTGTTATGAAACGTGTTATAATCGTGTTTAATCTGTTATGATAATCGTGTTAATCGTGTCGTGTAGTGTTACGTGTGTTATAGGCGCGTCGTGTTCGTGTTTATATTTTAGGCATGTTTATTAATCATGTTTGTGTTTGGTGTAATTATGTTGTGTTGTAATCGTGTTGACACGAACACGGCACGTAACACGATTTGCCTGCCCAACGTAATACTATGAAAGCATTAGAGTTATGGATCATGTTTTCAAAACGCTTAAGAATGTCTAAAACCCTCTCCTCCTTACCTACGATTTTCCCACATAGGTTCCTCTCAACTAGGAGATGAAGGATAATCCCTACGATATGGTCACCCATAGAATGTGGTGCTATTGCTACATTCTCCATTAACCCTAAGCTACCACCCCCATAAATTAGGTTAATCTTTCTACATGCTGAGACTTATTCTAAGTGTTCTATAGCTCCTAAGTAGACTTTATCTTTATCAAGACTAAAACCACAAAAGACACGAATGGTTTCTATTTTACTAAATGAATTAGAGGAAAATATATTTGGTTTCTAAGATAGACTGACTCTTTTTTTTTTTTTACTATTTGATTTTTTATTTTTTATTTTTTCATTTTAAGTCCACTCTGTCTGGACTCTGAACCATGAATGAACTCTTAAAAAAGATGAAAATGTAAAAAAGCTAAGGAGTTAGACAAGTAGGTGATGGTTAGGTAATCTAAAAATCTAAACAAAATATCACACAAGTAAAAAAGTAAGAAAAGATGTAGACATGTTAGAAAAAGTTGGACCAAATCCAAATAATTTTGAAAAGTAAACACATTATTGACCGACTTTTGAAAAGCGAGAATCGGACTATATAACTTTTGACAATTGAAAATAAGTTGACAAAAGACACTCTGACATAACTATGGACTTTTTGACATACATGCACCGAATCTAGAAAACCATCACAAATGACAAATTATTAGAGAACTTTTGAAAAAAATGAGACACAAATCTTGAAACATCTAGATAATATTCGAAAATTTCAAACATGTTATAGTATAACACATGATACATCTGATAAGATAATATGTATATATATATATATATATATATATTAAAAGAGAACAATAAATTAAAAATAGGCACTAATCATTATGTAACACGTGTTATGACAATCTAAAAAAAAAACAAATACTAAAAACATAAAAACATACTTTTTTTATATAAAGTAGACACAAATTCTCAAACACTTACTATAACAATTTCAAAACAAACCAACCCTCAAACGGCCTCTATGGATCAAGGATTTACTCCGTTTCCTATTTTTTTATAATCTGACAAACATGGTCTTTAAATGTCATGTTCCTAAAGTGTTATCTTTCTGCATAAAATTTAGACCAAAGTTCAAAAATTGCACCTTAGATATATCCACTTGGATTGTTTTGAAGAGAAGTATGGAGGTCATCCAAGTTCTCTTTTAAAAGTCTGTCCTTATTAAACTTGATTTTATCCTCTCTATTTACTGATATAAATCCAGACGAAGTACATTTACTATTACAGTTTTGTCGTCCATATCTGTTATATATGACCACACTGGCATGAGCTCTTTTTTATCACACTATGACTAGTACCTATCCCGGAAAGCCGATGCCTTGATTGAAGACACTCAATCAGATCTTTCCTTCTATCAACATCCTCACATCATTGGGGATGTCAAAATGTATGAAAATCTATGGTTGAGTGATCCTAGACTTATATTTCTTCCTAAGAAGTTTTAGGAAAAGTGATGGAAAGTATTTTCTCTGGGGTAGGTATTTTGGTTCCATGGTAAAAAGAAAGAAAAGAATAAAGAATATAGATGATAGAAAAATCAAGGTAGAAATTGAAAGATTTTGGAAAATTTTTAGAGAGAGAAAAAAGAAGATCTAGAGAGAATGGAAAGAATTTGAGAAACTAGAGAGAGAACAAAAATTTTAGAAAGAGAATGAGCTCGAATGAATAAGATCTATTGCACATGACATGTATATATAGGCAGAGAATGGACACTCTGCTCAACACGAGTAGAGGACATGTACAAAAGACGGATATTTTGGGCCCTTCTTTTTTCTTTTTTTTTTTGAAATGGGCAAAGTTAGGCCAACTTTGAACTAGCGCCAATTCCTTTGGGTTGAAATGAGTTGGGTTGTTTCAAACCTTGATATTTTAGGCCGAGTTGAACAACAAGCCCAAATTTAAAGCCCAATTTGGAAATTTCAATGTACAAGACTTGAAGCCCAATTTTAGAAAATTGATCGAGTTAAATGATAAGCCCAATTTCATATAAACAATGGGTGCTTCTGGGTGGTATCCAAGTCACTCCAGGCCAATAAAATCCTTTCGCAATTGCCACATAGGATGGAGCTAGGTGGACTTGTACAGTTGCAAAGCTACCTCTAATTATAAGCTCAAATGAAATACTAAAAACAGAGAACTTATTTTAATTTTAATTATCATCTTTTCTATAGATCCTCGGACATCATTTCTTAGAGTGTCATTATTAACTCAATAATCATTTTTTTCTTTTTTATAATGTCAACTTATCGATTTCAATTCTTGTAAGACAAATATCCACCTAGATTTTCTACTCTTAACATTGTATGGCTCTACTTCTTTGTGTCTAAAGATCTCTTTAAAACTTTTTTTTACTATATACAAAAATATATCTGTAACCACATTGGTCCTGACTTGTAAAACCAATAAAAACTAAAATGAATCCGTTGAAACACATTGGTTCTCTTCTTGAGAGATCCAAGGCCTATGCTTTGATACCATTGTTGTCATGACCCAAAAATGGGCCCTCTAGTGTTGAAAAATAAATAAAATCAAATCAAACCATTAAGGTGAAATCGACTCATAAATAGTAATACCAATGTAAATTATTGTCTCACGTGGGCTTGAAAGTCTATAAATAACAAAATTATTTTGTAAAATTTGTTTCTCAAAAATAATACAGACATTGAAGACTAACAACACAAATACTTAAAACTAATGTTGGGACAATTCGTATAATACAACAAATACAAATATAAATTCTTACTCATTTTATACCTTATGCATCTATGGACATCTATCATTGTCTGAAAATTCCAAATTTAATTTCTATTTTATTTGATTCTGCACAACTTGGAGGGAATTTTAAAACAATAGAAAAATGAGCGGAAGCACCAGTATGATATATTTTATCAAAAATTGAATTTTAACCAATAAGATTTCAAATCTACAATAAATTCTAGATATCGATCTGCCATAGATTCTCTTTTCACAATTCTTTTTATATATATTATACGTGCCAACATATCATATATCTTGCCTTTCAATCACCTACACCTGGAGTGCCCTAGCCAAGGTTTAGGGTTTTGCCCGTAGGTTTATATCATTATAACATGTCCTTTAAGGCTCTCTTTTTATACATCTATTTCTAGAGTTGTTTCTACTCTATAACAACGTTTTCAAACAATCAATGCTTAGCATTTATGATTCCAAGTTTAAATCTTATTCGATGTCTACTTTTTATATAATATCAAATTATACATATTTACTTATGTATATACTTTTATCAAATCATCTACTAAAAAAACCTTTCTCATAAACCAACTTGTAAGTAAACACATTTTATCGGATATCATTTGTTTTCACGGCTAAAAGTAATTCATGTCATGGTTACCAAGGAATGAATAAAAGATCCTACCTCTTTGTCTAATAACTTCTAAACCACTCTCACCAAGTATGCTTCAAATACGCATTTATTTTAAGCATATAAAGTAAAAATCGTAAATTAAACTTAAATACTAATTCTATAATTATGTTAATTTATTTTATTAGTGTGCCTTACAATTAACATGCTTCATGATATGCAAATTGATTTCCATAATATAATTTTATTTATTAGAAATTAAAACCAAATTTTTATTTAGTTTAAATCATATTAAAATTGATTTTTAAAACATATAATTTAATTTTTAAATCACTTAAAAGTATAATAATTAAAAACTTTGACTTTTCACAAAATCTACAAAATTTACAGAATTTAAATAAAATTTTAAACAATTAAAATAGAAATAGAAATTATAAAAAATGCTCAAAATTTTGGATTTTTCTTTTTTTCCACCATGGGAAAATGGCATGTCGTTTTTCCATTATAGAAGAAAATGGCAAGTCGTTTTTCCCATGCCTTGTCATTTTTTTTGCTCTTGCTTTTGGTCATTTTTGGCCTCCCTGAGTTGTTTTTCACTTGGAAAAATAGCCAGAAACTACCCATTGAGTTCTTCACCCATTTTGATCCAAAAATCAAGTTTCCAATCATGTTTTTAAGCTCAAAAATAATGTACAATCATCCAAACTAATTTCTAATAATTTTTATACTATAATCATAATTTAAATCAAAGTTGAAGTTTTAAAAATCTAACCTCAAAACTTAGCTTAAAACATCATTTGATCTTGAAAATCCCCTCGTTTCCTTACTCTATGAGGTTCTATGAGGTCCATTTTGTGATTTTTGGAGGAAAATGGGATGGGTTTTGGATTTTTGGTTCTCTTTGTTTTTGTTTTAGGTGGCTGTCGTGTGGGAAAGAAGTAGAGAAAGAAGGGAAAATACAAAAGGGAAGAAGAAGAAAGGAAGCAAGAGAAGAAATTGAACGAAGGAAGAAAGAAGAAAAGAAAAAAAAAAGAAGAAGAAAGAAAAGAAAACAAAGAGAGAGGAAGGGAATAGGAGAAGTGGAGGAAGCGAGGAAAAAAGAAAAAAGACAGAAAAGAAGAAAGAAAGAAAAAGAAAGAGGGGAAGTGAGAACGTGGGAGACAAGAGGAAATGATAGCGAAAATTAAGGAGAGTTTGTCTCTTGAGTAATCTTTAGGAAGAAATTGCCAATTGGCATTTTTGTAGTTAATTGAAAATGGCAAGGTCATCTTGGTAATTTCATAGAATATATTTTGTAAAAATTTTGAAAAATTAGAAATAAGTAAAATAAATAAGATTAGATATATTGGTGAGAAAATAGCATTTTGCAAAATTTAGATTGGCATACTAATAACTAAGTTTAACATAATTAATACTCGTTTAAAATAAAGGGTGTTATAATTTAACAAATAAATATATGCCATTTATAAATTAATGAGAATATAGTAACAAATGGCAAAATAATGTAAGGATGTTTACCTTTTTATACCCATTGTTCTAGGTTAGTCAAAAACTATTCTTTTGGTCATTTATCTTATCGAATGCATACCTTCATATAAATTAGATTTAATACACAAATTTATACCTTACCCTAATCATGGTTTTGACCTATAAAATGACCAAATTACTTTTATATGAAGGAGGAAAAATATTAAAAGTTTCAAAAAAAAGAAGAAAACAAAAACAAAAACAAAAAAAAAAACACGTTAAAAAAACCATTTTGGGTGGTATTCTAGGCATTTTTGGGTCAAAATATTTTGTATAAATATTCTAAGTTTTTAAATATTTCTTATTTTTCTATTTGACAATATTAAAGCCATGGATATATTCTATGAAGAAGGAAAAGCTAAAAAATTGTTTTGTTTTCTATTCATTTTTAATAAAATGTGACTAACATTATTAAACCTAAAGAAAATAAAATATATATATAATTATTAACACTTTTTTAGTTTTAAATAATGTTTACTTTTGAAATGAATAGTTGACGTCCATTTGGTACACATATTCGAATTGCATTGATTTGAATATTTTGATTTAAGTTGTAAAATTTAAATAGTGTGATTTGAATTGCTATTCGAATTAACATTTAGATCTAGATTAAAGAATTAATATGTATAAGGAATGAAATCGAATTTGTGTTTGGCTAGATAATTAAAAAATTATTTGGTTCACTAACAAATCTAACAAAATTTTAACGTTGATTATATAGGTAAATATTCAATATAAATCTTGATTTATTCCTCTCTTTGCTGTAAACACAAGGAAAGAATAATCGTCTCAATTAAATATAAAATGAAGAAATTAAGTATTTTTTTTCCTAACCATGTAAGAGGGAGAAAAACTGAATATGAGTTAAGTTCTATATTCGAATTTAACAGGGAGTAGAATTCGGATTTTGTGCTTCAATTTAAGCTATGGTTGGAATTCGAATTTTACAATACCAAAAACTAATTTGAGTTGAGTCCACTACTTGAATTGAGAATTGCAAGCCAAATATATACACCAATCGGAAGTGCTACAATTTTTTTTTTTTTTTTTTTTTTGCAAAAAAAAAGAAGAAAATTCCTAGAGTTTTTTAGACATTTTTCAAAAATATTTCGATATTTACTAACATTATAAATATTTTAAAGACATTCTCAAAAAGATAATGTGAATACGTAGTGATGCCTAAGTAGCATATTTTTTTACAAGAGATTCAAGATTGTGGAAAACTTTTAAGATTAATCCAAAAAAAAAAACAAAGAAATTTTCCACCTAACTGCGCAATTGAATGAGAATTAAAAACTAGTGATTAAGTGATATTTTTCTTTGAAAAAAATCAAAATTTAGGCGAATTTACAAACTAATCTGGAAACATACCATCCATCTTTCCACCTAAACACACAATAGAATGAAGTTTTATATTTAAAATGATAATTAAAAACTAGTGATGCTTGACTATCATTTGTTTGGCAAAAGTAGTTGACCATTTTTGTTACAATATTTTCCTCACCAAATTTAATCTAAAAAGTGGTTAAAACCACAAAAAATAATATGAAGGGCTCTCCCAAACAAAGGCTTGATTAGAGTTTTTCTTCACAGTAAATCCAAAATTCAGGAGAAAGTTTAACTAATCTAGAAAACCACAAACTTTCCACACCTAACCGCACAATTGGATTGAAAAATCAAAGCAATAATAATAATAATCATATTAATAACACTAAAAAATTATTTCAAAAAATGACAAGAAAAAAACCAAACCCCACAATTACAAACCAGTAAAAACAAATCAGGCTCCTTAAAATATTGCCATAGACTAAGACAATTTCTTCATATAGAAACAAAAAAGATACCTATCAATAAATAGTACTTGTTTTTAAACCGTTAAATATTAAAAAAAAGACCACATTAAATGGTTTCAAATCGTGCATGACTGATGATGGTTTTATAAAAAATATAAAGAAGAAGAATAGAAAAAACCCAACTAATGTATAACTGCTCAAACAAGGTCAACTTTTTTTTTTTTTTTTTTTTTTGCGCCACATTCATATTTACATATAGTCTCTCACATTCCTTTCCCATGTCAACGTGAGCTCCTGAGAGTTCCTTCTGTGTGTGCAAAGACTAACAGAAACTATTCCTCTCTTGTGCCAATGGCCTCCACCTCCGCCTTTGAGCACGGCCGATCGGCGTTGATCTTTCTGGGCACTGGTGGCTCGGGCTACGTCCCCAGTGTAAGGTGCCTGATCCAGCCCTCCGACCCCCCCTGTGCTGTTTGCTCTCCGGCCTTGTCCCTTCCGCCGGAGAAAAACCTTAACTACAGGTAAAAAGGTCGACCATCGTACTATCCCGCTCGAGGTCGAAGCGTTTTGGGATGAACTTTGAGATGTTTGCAACGTTGATTTGGTCTTTGACTTTTTTTTTTAATGACAAAAAATTGTTTTCAGGTGCAATTCATCCCTTTTAATCGATTATTGCCAAAGCGATGGAAATCACAGCTATATACTTATTGATGTTGGGAAGTCCTTCAGAGAACAAGTTCTAAGATGGTTCACTCTCTATAAGATTCCTAGATTGGATTCCGTAAGTAATATTTGATGGTTAATTGATACTCACAACTGCAATAATAGTTAAGGCTTGGATTGGTTAGGCTCTTTACATACCATAAAATTAAGGCTTAGATTGATTTATGTCATTAAAAATACAATTGCGTAGAATGTCATGTCATATTATTACATTATTTTTAAAATACAAAATATATCCTCAAGATTGAGTAAAATTGTCCAAATGAGTTAGGAAGAGTGGGGTAAGGTTGTCTTCACAATGTGCTGAATGTTTACAATGTATGGCATATGGTGCAAAGGTTTTACAGGGGCGGCATAAATCGATCCCCTCGGGGATTTGGTGGCGTATGGGATTTATATTATCTCAATAAAAATTACACTTAACATCAAAATACCATTAATTTAGGAAACTTAACTTATCCAAAATTGACAAGTAAGGTTTTAGCTTTATTATTTGTCAAACTGTTATTTTTAATTTAATATTTAAATAAATATCACTTACTCATATACATGTAGATGTGTCAATTTGAGCCCTCCAGCCCGGCCTGGCCTAGCCTAGAGGGCAAAAGGAAAAATTAGGTTGGGCCGGCCTGGCCTGGTCAAAGAAAAGGGAGGCTAGCCTATCCCAAAGCCTATGCCCGAATTTTATAATGGAATTTTAAATAATAATAATAATAATAATAAATTTATCTAATAAGGCTGCCCAACCGGCTCGGTTCTAGTTTGGGTCTAAATTTTTGGGCCAACAGCCAAGCCTAGGCAAAGGGAGACTGGCCATGACCAGGCCCGTTTGCCAGGCCTAAATTGACAGCTCTATTACATGTGGGCCCACATAAAGTTCTATCTGTAAGAAGTATTAAGACGGATTTTTTATGAAATGCAGATTATTTTGACTCATGATCATGCTGATGCAATTCTTGGCCTGGATGATATACGTTGTGTTCAACCATATAGTCCCACAAATGATGTTGATCCCACTCCCATTTATCTAACTCAGTTTACAATGGAAAGGTATTAAAATCTTGGCTAAAATGTGCATATATTCCTTGTCTGAGATCCCACTAGTTCACCAGAATCTGATAACCATGATCCTTAAAATATTTGTTACTATATGATAATTTAGTGAGCTTTTCATGTACTCATGAAGCGACTCAGACTTTAGCACATGATAGTTTCTTCAAGTAATAAACTGGGTTTTTAAAGAAATTAGAATATTGCTCAAATGTCTAGTCAGTTAATGTGGCGTTTGGGAACATAATTTGATAAACTGGATTTTGAAAAAAATTACATATTGCTCAAATGTCTAATCACTTTACGTGATATTTAAGAACATAATTCAAACTATAAAATTATGGTTTAAAATTTTTCGTTCATGAAATTTAAATTTCAAATCAACTTTAATTCAAACTTCTGGTTTAAATTGTATTGTCAAACCTCTTATTAATTTCTGCAGGCGTGATAGCCTATATCATGCGTCTGAAAAAATTGAAGAAAAAGAAGATCAAAGGACATTATAGAAGCTATGTTATGGTTGGCAGTTAAACAAGCCATTAGTTACTCAATGAATCAAATAAAATAAACTACTAAGAGCTACTTTAATAACTCCTCTGGTTAGCTGATTGAGCATGTATTTGTTGTTCTGATGGCAAATTATTGTGTCATTTGAACTTGTAACTAGATACTAAAAGTATCTTTAGTACCTTCTTTCTTAATTTTATTTAAAATTTATTTAGGATAAAAAACACACACACACATACAGAAAATGTGAATGCGATTTGATTCAATTTTCTTGAACCATTTCTTAATGTAAGTTTTGTTGTTCCTGAAACAGTGTCGCGATGAAGTTTCAGTATTTGGTCCATAAAGAGGTGAACCAAGGCGAAGAAGTGAGACGAGTTGCGCAACTTGAGTGGAGGATAATCGACGATAACTGCGAAAAATCGTTCGTTGCATCAGGCCTGAAATTCGTTCCATTGCCAGTTACTCTCTGCAAATCTTTCTCAATCCTCACATGTGTGTCTGTCTTGTGTATGCTCTATGTTCTTAACTAATAGTTGTTTCCAATTATTAAAGGTGATGCATGGGAAAGGTTATGTCTGCTTGGGCTTTCTCTTTGGTGAACAACGTAGAGTGGCTTACATATCCGATGTTTCACACATCCCTGAAACAACAGAGCATGGTGAGTTTGCTTGATTCCATAATGTGTACGCACATTTTCTCCCGAAAAATCCGTTTTATCTCCATAGGTTAAACCTTACCGTTCAAAAAACTACAAGTCCAGTCAAACACGTAGTGTACTTTTCAGACTGAAACCCATTGTTTTGTTAGTAACGGAATTGTACCTTATGGATTCAATAAGATTGCTATTTTCTCCATTTCCTGCTCCATTCACTTGTAATACTAAAGAGTTCACAAAAAGAAAAAATAGGATGATCATTTTCCTTATTTAGTCTTAGATAACAGCTAGATGTCTGCAAATGCCTTGCTTTCAACTCCATCCTTTGAGCTTGAATCAAATCAAACTTGAGTCCTTACAAAACTGAGGGAAACTTCAAATTTCCAATTCAGCCTAAAAAAGTTTCGGTTTCATCTAAGCTGAAAAAAAAAAAATCAAAACTCTTGCAATTTGCATCAACAACGGGAATCATACGAACTGCCCAATCATTCAATGTCGTTAACCTTCAAAATCCAGAAAGCAAATCTATAAAAAAAATAAAAATAAAAATAAAAATAAAAAAATGAAACCCAGAATTCATGAGAAAAGAACAAGAAGCCTTCAATAAACAAAGTACCATTTGAAGCCAGATCAAACAAACAAAAAGAGTAAAAAAGTTTCAATAAACAAGAACCAGCAGCCTTTAATAAACAAATTTTAAAACCAGATAAAAAATTTTCAAACTTAGATCAAACCCAAATCCTTCAATTCCAAAATAACAAAATTTCTTCCAAAATTCAACTATCGACAAAGATGTTGGGCTGGGCGGCGATGGACGCCGGGATTGGAAGTGGTACCCATTTCACAGATATTAAAAAAAATCTCTCCAATAAAAAAAAAAACCCAGATTTTCTTCTCGTTTCTTCACCTATGATTTAACTTCTCAGACCCAGAAAAATTTTTAAAAAAAAAGAAAGAAAGAAAGAAATCGACCACACAGAACAAGAGAGAGAAATTCATACTCAACATTAGGGGGGAAAGAGAGAGATTAAGCTCTGCGAAATAGATGATGGATCGCGACTCATGGGAGTAGGTCAAGCTGGGTCGGCCTTCGTGGTTGACTGACGAGTTGGGTCGGCATTCGTGGTTGAGGGACGAGCTGGGTTGGCAGCCAGGGTTAGGGGCGGAGTGGGCCACGACTAGCGGGGTTGTTGGATGGAGGGGTTGTTTCTGGGGTGGAGGGCGTTAGCTTGGGAGAGAAGAAGAAGAAGAAGATGGTGATCGCCGGTGGTGGGACGAGGCCGGACCTGAGGAAGAAAGGGAATTTTCTTTATGTTTTCGATTTTGCACTTTTTTAGGATTGATCCTTATTTTTAATGTTTTAATATTTTTTTTTATGTTTTATAATTTATTTTAGTTTAACGTTTATTAAAATATAAAAAAAAATGTTATTATTTTACTAAAATACCTGTAATGTTGAGCCATGTACACATACACGGCACGTGATAAAAAATGATGAAAGTAACCATTGTTAGGTATCTTAGTTTTTTTCACACTTTTTTGACTTCAGAGTCATCTAAGCTAAAAAAAATAAGACCAACAAACCACTTTTTAAATAGTTTAAAGACTTATTGACTACTTTACTCTAAAATTGTTATGGCAATTGGGAATGCAGTTTTAATCACAAAATGTAGTTCCTTTTGGTTTTCTAAAACGATTTTAGAGAAAGTATAGAAAACATGATAAAAGTACGAAATACATGTAACAAAAATTTTTATAATACTTTTGTAAAACAATGCTATATAATATATTAATTTTACACCTAATAAATTTGTATAATTTATGCTTAATTAAAACGACTAGGTTAGAAATCTTCTAATGGAAAAAATATTCTCTATATGAAACCATTATCTTCTTCTTTACCTAGTCCTTGGCATTGAAGGGACATACGTATAGGAGTAAGAGGAATTAGGATTTCTAATATCACTATCTCATTTTTCTCTCGCACTAATCGCAATGTTTGAGCAAAGTAGACTAAAAATGAAGAACTCTTCTCCTCTCTCTTTGTCTCTCTAAACACCTGCTATTAGGGTTATTGGCTTTTTTCTTTACAATCTCATCAAGATTATCAATTGTGTATAGAATGAATAGACAAGACCTATTTATTTATAGAAAATGAAATACCTAATTAATTTTAAAATCTTTGTTTTAATTTAAATTAAATATCATATATTTAATTAAAATAAAAAAGATAAGCCTCCCTTTCATTTATCTACAGTAGGGGCCAAACACAAATTTATTACCTATGTGTGTGGTGTCAATCACCAATCAGGAGAGAGAGAAATACTACTTATTGCCTAAATTTTTTTGTTTCTATAATTCAAAATTCCAATTTTGAATAAATCACATTTATAAAAACAAAATAGAAACTTCTAAAAATAAGAAACTTTGTGAATAGACTGCAGTGGGAACCTTTACATGCGCCTATATGCACGACACATTGGGTCGCACCCACTGTGTGTCTTTCAAGATTATTTATTATTTATCTAAGTAATTTTATTGTTAAATAATTATAAATTAATTCAAAATTAATTTATTTTGAGCGATATTTAGTTTAGAATTTTATAATTCTAAATTAATTAATTAAACCAATAATTATACTTATCCAAACAGTATCTGCAAGGATGGCGGGAAATAATAGACTCATAATTTTAAGCTCTAATAAAACTAATATATTAATTAAACTTTTAATTAATGTATTACTCTTTTATTAATTCTAATGTTGTTCCACTAAAAACTTAAAAAAAAAACTTAGAATTGCAGTAGTAAAATTATAGATGTATTTTTCATATTTTAGAGTTGTCCATTTAATGTAGTCATTGCAAATAAATTGATTCTTCATAAATGATTTAATGATTTAAAATCGGTTAATCTCTAATTACTTCTTTATCTTTGAGTGTCATTGATTATCTAATGAATAATAAATTCATAAACTTAATCACAAATTTGAGCGCTATTAAAGATCGGAATCAATACTAAAGAAAATTTTTTTATTTGCTTTTTGTGAAAGAAGAAATGGATTCTATCTTGTGATATTAATATTCTCGGCTACCTACTTCATTATATGTCCAAAATACAAAAGATAGAATTAAATTCTTGAATCCGTATAGAATAAATCAAAAGACATAATTTTACAAAAAGGAGTAAAATCATTTTACATATATGACCATTGATCAATGTGATCAGAACTTGTTATATTTTAACGAAAATTACTTAGCATTTCATATCTCATCATGTTCTAATCCTACATAATCTCATTGTGTACAATGCATTTATTTAATGGCTCACTATATAAATCATTTGGATAAGATTGTTTCATTGTTAATGGAAATGACTTGCACTAATAATACTCAATTTAAAATTTCATACTTTTACTGAATAATTAATTTATAATAATTAATTATATATTACTATTTATTTTAGTTATTGTCCTTCAATATTATCCTTATGTATATAACACTTATGTACAATATTACAATATTTAAGGTGACATATTTAATGATATTCATAAAAATATTTAACAATACATACACACAAATAAAATATAATGAACAATTCACATTATATTCATAAATATGTCATTTACAAAAAAAACTAAACCTAAAGTTGGTTGGGATTGCATTTGCGGCTCCAAATGTACTCCCAGATGCCCTATAGGCGATCCAAAATATAGCCAAATCATTCAAACAATTTGTCTCAGGTTTCGGCTCATCAATTTTGAACTTTCGTTGGAAGTCCTATGAATTTCACTGGATCAGGGAGGGTATGGCTTAATAAAAGTAATTTAGAAGATAGGACGTTTAGGTATAACCTCTTCTTTGTTGTCATTGCATTTCTTCTTCTTCTTCTTCTTCATATATGTAAATAACAATCTTTGAAGGACTTCATTTCCACGTTTTGATAGTTTAAAGTGCTTTTGTAATTTTACATGTATCTTGTTATGTTTCTCACTTATTGACTTCTTTGTTCTACAGTCATTTCAAAAGATGGAGCTGGACAATTGGATTTACTGATAATAGAGGCACTTCTTAAGGTCATTTAGTGAAACTCCATTTTTTTTTTCAAAAGGGCAAAAAAAAAAAAAAAGAGACAGAGAAATATAAATAAAAAAATGTGGAAACCTTAAATGACCGTCATTCATGTGGCTCTCCTTCCACCAATGCGCTCTATAGTAGGGGCGGAGCTACCATGGATGACCCCCGACAAATTCTTGTGGCTCTGTCCCTTTTCTATGGAGCTTTTCAAGATCCATTTGCAACTGATCACTTTTACTAATTTAATTAGTTGTCATTATGCAAAATGATGAAAGATCTACTTTCAAAAGTTTCTTAATTAGAAGTCTGATTTCCACTAGTACCACACATCTTTCTCCTCTTCTTATTAGACTTTGTTGTTATTGTGTTGTTAATTGTTTATTTACTAGAATTTTTGCTTAACATTCTTCCTTGATTTTGTTTTCCCTGCAGAAGGGCACCCATAGGACCCACTTTTGCCTCCCACAGGTTAGTTCTACACACGTAACACAACACCTTTTTTTTTTTTTTCGTCTTTTGTTTTTAATAGACTCTCTCTCACACACACACATGTTGAAGTTATTAAAAAATAAATAAAAAGAACGGTGGGCTACTAATATGTACGTTAAGAACGGTATATTACCAGTATGAACATCAAGAATGATAGATTATCAATACAAGCGTCAAGAACGATATGTTACGGATGTGAACGTACAGATTGATGGGCTATCAATATGAATCATAGAAGGAAAGGAGGGAAGAATTGGAAGCTATAAATATCTCATCCTCTTTAGTTGTTTAGCATCCAGGAGAAGAGAAAATCTCTTAAGTATGTAGAATATTATAATGGCATTTGGCTCCTTAATATGGGCCCAAGTAATACTTCAGTAAGAAGTGTTTTCTTGAGATCATGTATCCATATCCCATAGAGAGAAAATTGAGTGAATAATTTTCTGGGCGTAATTGGGTGTTGGGTATGAAGAAAATTACTGAGACTGTGGTAATAACTTTCCACATAGTGAATTTTTTCCTCTGGTTGTCTCTGAAAATAACCTTGGTTTTTCTCCAGTTTAAGATTTCTTAACGTAAATCTTTATATTGCATTTTTCTAATTTCACTATTGTTCTTTGATATTTTATGAAGAAGGATTCTAGAAGGGAATTTGGTGATCCAAATTTCTCAACAACACACACATACACAATTTAACCCTGCAAAATTTCAAGTGTTGATGTTTCATGACTAGAGTTTGTGCAGACTCTTGAAGCTGTAAAAAGGATACGTCCGAAACGAGTCTTGATAATTGGAATGTCTCATGACTTTGATTCGAACAAAGATGATGAGCTCTTTATCGAGTGGTCCAAGAGGTACAGAGTGCTGATCTTCTCTTAAAGTTCCACTGTCGGACCAATTTTAGTGAAAATTATTGACTTGACTTAGCTATTAAGTTGAATTTAACTGTTATAGCTACTTCTTTTTTAAAACTTTATTTTTGCCTTGTAATAAATATTAAGTACTAAATGGACACATCATGTTACATTTTAGCAGAAAAATAATGTGTGATTAGGAACTGATGCTCAAGTTTTTCTCATTGCATAGGGAAGGAATTCTAGTGCAGCTCGCGCATGATGGTTTGAGAATTCCCATGGAATTATGATCAGGTGAGAAAGTGGTCTTACAGCTTCCTTATTATCTCTTTATTTATTTATTTATTTATTTATTTATTTTACTAGGTGTGTTCTTAGAGGTTTTCCTATGTTATATACTTTATACGAGTTAAAAAAAATAATTATATTTAACGTATAAGGTTATAATCTTGTTATTAATAAAATAATAAAATTTAATTTAAAAAATACACTATATGTTAGACTGGACTCTGTAAAGTTATAAAACAAGTATCATTCAACTGCATGTACCTCTTCCTAACGTCTGCTTTGTCCTTTATGCCTAGACTTTGACAAGCTACAAGTACATTACCAACATCTTATCATGTTGTGTCAAAAAAAAAAAATGTTAACTCTTTATAGGGAAAACAAAAACCCAGAGAAAGCAATTTTACTATTCTATTTGGAAGTATACTGACAGACAATGTCCTTTTCTCTTCCATTTTTTTACAGCATTTCACTGCCGCGGGCGATCCCGGTTTCCTTTTGCGTAGCCTTCTCCAATTGAGGAACTGTGATCGTTTTCATTGTAGGTCCATGCCGTAAAAAAATGTCATCAAGTATGCGGAACTTTATGTCCGACTTAATTTTAACCGTTCACCTTCAATGCATGATTTCTCGTTCTTGGATTAAATTAGAGATGTCAAATGAGTTGGCACGGTTTATCTCAATTTATTTAATTTAGACCTAAACGTATCGTGTTTTGGTGTATCTATTTATTTATTGTGTCATATTAGGTTTAATACAGTTAATTTTTTTAAAAAATTACAATACGTGTCTAAATTATTGTTATGAAATTAAAATCTAACACAATATTTAAAATAATTTAAAAATATCTTTAATGATAGTAATTATCTTAATGATATTACATATTGTACTATATAATTACACATAAATAATTTTAATGATATCATTATGAGACATTTGTAGAATTTTTATAAATTAGAGTCATATTTTAATTCAATAAACGTAATTGGGCTAATTGTCTCATTAACTTTAATTTTATAGTGTCAAGCCCAATCCATAGCCTATTTATTAATAGGCCATGCTCATAAAGTAGTTGGGCCGTGCTTGTGCCCTCATTGATGTTCATGCTTTTTATTGTATTTTATCTTTTAATGTGTCTTTCTCTTGCCTAATGATAAATTTACAAAAAATAAAAATAAAAACACTAAATTGTAACAAAAGAAAATACATTATTGATAAAAAAGAATCTTTTTCTAAGGACAACAACATTATAGAATCTTGTACAATGTGGCTTCATATAAATCAAAGAGTATAAGTATATATTGGCACTTAACATTTTATCAACAACAATCTATTTGATCTTTCTTCTTTTTTAATCAAATCTATTATAAATTTAAAACTTCTTCAAAAAAATATTTATATAAATATAAAATATATTAGTAAAATTAGTTTAAAATTGCATATTTGAATTGTGTTTATAATTGGACTCTAATATGCTTTTAACATGCTCGTGCTCGTATCGGACCCTTACCGTGTCGTGCCCTTAACATATTTCATATCCAAAAATTGCACCAAGCCCAACCCATTTAATAAACGAGATAGGCTAGGCTCATTTAATAATCGCATCGTTATCGTGCCTATTTTTTAATGCACCGTGCTTGTATTAACCCACTAGGTCCAGCCCTTTTTGACATTTATAGATTAAATTGTGCCATGCGTTTTATTCAGATGATTCAGTTTCGCTGCGGTCTGTTTATTCGCTCGGCTCCTCTTGATTACTTATATTCTGATTCTTCACTCTTCTTGAAGTTGAAACTCGTTCTTCATTCGGAAGATTAATTAACTCGGGATCTCGTCATTTCATTGAATTTATTCTTCTTCTTCTTCTTCTTTTTTCTTCTTCTGTATCAGTTATACGTCATTCGTCCTTGCTTCTCAAAGTGTCATCATTTTATTAAGCTAATGTTTTTCACTCCCACAAACACTTTTACTGACCCTTACTCCAGTCCTCAAGACGCTCCATGCAAAATTGTCAGCCCAAGTATCTGAGGCATACCATAAGGCAAAAAATCTAAAGTTCAGACTGCAGCTTTCTACTCAATTTTGTTTTGCCTGACAAATATTTTATATGAAGCAAACTATGGGATAAGATGGGAAAGCTAAAATTGCACACTTACATTCACCATGGCTCATGGTGCTCATGACTAGGAGATGAAAGGTACGCAAATAGAACCCATCAGCAAAAAAATAAATAAATAAAAATAATTATAATAATAAATCCCTGCACGTTTCTGTGTACAATTTCCAAGCTCATTCAAAGTATTTAGTTACGTGCACAATACCTGACATCAGCAAGACGTTGAATTTTATTATCACCTAAGAACTTTTAGAATAATCTTTGCTCAAACATTACAATTGAATAAGAAAAGGCAGCAAGCTATAGAATTTTACTTTCTTTTAATGTTATACGAATATATATATATATATATATATATTTAAATATATACAGAATAGTCCCATAGCTGCTTATAGTACATAAGGACCTTTGTGCTTGACTTGAATGGAGTTTCATATAAATCGTTACAATTCAACCATTCAAAACTCTAGCAACAACAGATCCTGCATAGTCCTACCCTTGAATGGGAACTGTGCTCCATTTTTTTTTACACGAACTGTTTGACGTGTCATTTCATGATCGGTTTGATGACGAATTACGACACTTGTGGGGAATTGCATTCACCTTGGATTAAGTACAACTTTCATGGCACTATGATAAGTCCCAGAGTAAAGAGGAAAAGATCCAGTATCCTCCCAACCGTTATGAGTCTCCCGCCAAGAAACAATTGCTACTGCCAGAGCTGCCCACGGCACAAGGCATATCACGAACTTGCAACTTCACACTTCTGGTTCCGACATCTTCTAATATCTCAAGACACTCTTGCAAGTCCATGTCGCTCACTA
>CAMOHE010042658.1:0-30250 GCA_946598075.1 Artocarpus hirsutus | reverse complement strand
TTTTATTGCAATAAGTGTTCTTTTTTATTTTATGATATGTTCAAACAATGAGAATACCTTTTGTTTAATTTAGAACTCAAAAGACGCCCTCTGAATGATAATTTAATGTTTGCTTGAACAATACTGATATTTCTTTTGGCTATACAAAATATTATTATACAATGTGACCCAGACATCAAATCCAGCATGGCCTCCGTCTTTGTTTTTCCATTCACCTGTACCTGAGAGGCTCAAGGATTTGTCTGTTAAAAATTGGAGTCAGTTGGCTGGATCAGGTCCTGTACCATGGCGGCAAGCCTCTGGCTTATTCGGTTCATCTTTTCCATCATCGGAAATGAATTCAAGGATTCCATATGAAGTTGACATTTCAAATGCACTTAACAAGCTGAGTACCACCGAAAGGATAACTGTCTCCTCCGTGGAAAAGAGGAAAAGTGAGGATTTGTCTGAAAGATTACAAAATGGTTGCCCGAAGCTTGGTTCATGGGAAATACTTGAAAATGGGACTGCAGGTACTGGTGCTTTCGTGGCATTCAATATGTGTAGTAAAAAAATCAGAACGGAAGAGTGGATGTGTTCTCCTATTGTTTGCTTCCATGCTGTAGACATTGATCGAGTATTAGTGATAGTCACATTGGCTGCTAAGACTTTATTTGAATGTACTGTTTCAGGAAAAAACCATGATGAGCAAATTAGTTCATGTTTAAGTATGTCTTCCTCTCTTAAGGAGGATCAATCTACTCAACAATTTGGTCTGACTGTACCTTATGCATCGACAAATGAAACAAATGAACAAGTTGGGGTTTCTGGAGCAACTTTGCGGCCAACCCCTCCATCCTTGACAAAACATTTTATTGGTAATTTACATAATGGAGTTGACTTATCTGGTGAAACTCAGATTCGCAATGCAAGGCCCCGTGCAGATGCCCGAGGAAAAAATCAATTACTTCCTCGATATTGGCCTAGATTTACTGATCAAGAACTGCAACAGATATCTGGAGAGTATCCTTTTCTCTTTTCTTTTTCTAAAATTCAATGTGAAATACAAACTTGAATTTCATATGTTCCGTTGATTGTCTTTCTAAGAATTCATACTTGCTAACATTGATACATCTCAGTACTTTACATCTGTTGTATTTTTTTAATTATTCTGATATCTGAGGGAACTTTCTAATAAAAAAAGTATATATCTGAGGGAACATGCTTTCTTTCAAATTATTTTTAATGCATATAATACTTTCTCATTCTATTTTAAATTCAGAATCCCATATGCCTTAACAATATTTAAGTTCAAATTCCGTGATCACTCCATTGTTTGAGAAAATGTTAAGTGCAAGTGATGCTGGGCGGATTGGGCGTCTAGTGCTGCCAAAAAAATGTGCAGAGGTGAGTTCTTATGTCACTATGACTGAAGTGAAACTTTGGTTTTCTGGAGGAATAAAGAGATGTTGGCTGTGCATGTGACTTTTATGGTTTTCTTGAAAATTTACGTCCTTTTTCAGTATCCACCTGGAAACTTTTCAAGTCATGAATATGTGGGTGAATTGATTATCTGGTACCTTGGTGGATTTTGATATGTATAATTTAACATGGGTATTTGACCTCATCTAAGACACTAATAATGAGAACTGAAGGCTCCCATTTTGAGGAACTTGTTGTGCATCATTGTGTGTTTTAAATTTAAATATTTCATTTTCTTGCTTTCCCTAGTCGGAAGGTAGTTCATTGAAAAACATTACTCCCTTCTGTTTTTCTGCTAAGATGGGTTTAAAGGTTTATTAAGTTAACTTTTGGAATGCTTCATTGATCTATGTATTTGCTTGAGCCTTGACAACTAAATTGATACGAGGTATACTCAACTATTTGCTAGAACAGGAATGCCTGCTAGCTCATCATGTTGGCAAGATTTTCTGAAGCCATATGAATTCAAATCAACATGAACTTTTGTTTAAATAATTTTACCATTGTAATATGCTTTTTCCAACGAGACAGGCCTACTTTCCTCCAATTTCTCAACCCGAAGGATTACCTCTTAAGGTTCAGGATGCAAAAGGAAAGGAATGGATTTTTCAGTTTCGTTTTTGGCCAAATAATAATAGCAGAATGTATGTTCTGGAGGGTGTTACTCCTTGCATACAGTCCATGCAATTGCAAGCAGGTGACATAGGTAATCAACTGCTGTCCTGGGGAAGTTTCTAAATTTTAAAGTGTAATGTTGATTCGTACTTCATTATGGTTTGAATGGGACCATATTCATGCTCAATGCTTTAGCTTGCCCGGTACCCATCTAGGGAATTGTCTTGGACTTGACTTTTTTCTACTGGGTTGTCATGCATTTTCGTAATACTCCTTGGAAATTTGGTTAAACATTCATATTCTAACTGTTATCTTTTAACTTTCTGCTGTCTTCAATATTCTTCATTTATGCGCTTTATATGTATTCTATTTGTTGTGTCTGCTTATTATGTTAATACCCATTTAGTTCTATAATTCTTTAAATTTGGTTCTGAAGAGCTGAACTTTTTTCCTCAGTCACTTTTAGTCGTTTAGAGCCAGAAGGAAAATTAGTCATGGGGTTCAGAAAGGCCTCGGCAGCCCCACCATCAGATCAGGTTTGGCATTTTTTTATTCAAGTTCCACTAATGTACATCTCTATGTGCTCTCCATATTTGGATATCTATCAGCAGAAGTAAATTGCCGAATTTCATTGCAATACATGGAAACTTAAGTTGTTTTGTCTAGTTGGGAGATAATGCAATTGCAACCATGTTTGTCGGTGTTTGAAATTTGTATTATTATCTCAACATTTTAGAAAAATTAAAGATAACAATGGAGATCATTCTTAGGCCATGATGTTTTGGACAATAAGTAACAATTTGAGGAGATTATAGGTTACATGAACCAGGATTTTATGGTTGCAGGAATTTATTCAGTGAACCATTCAGTGTGTATGAAGTTGACTGCTAAGTGTTCGATGCAGTCAAACTCCTTATGTCGTAAAATTTTGAGGTTTAGCATTTTGAATAGCATTATGGGCTAATATTTAACTTCTTCTGGTTGCTTCATGTAGCAGGAAATTGAAACAAACAAGAGTGGAAATGGAGTTTCTGCACGTGGAGATGTTAGTATTACAAATCTAAATCTAGTGAAATTTTGTTTTATTTTATTTTTTAATCATTCATCATTTAAATGATAGCTGGTTTTTCATCAATCAACCAGGCTGAATTGGCAGATCCTAGTTCTTGGTCAAAAGTTGACAAGTCCGGATACATAGCTAAAGAAGTTTTAGGCGCAAAAGCGTTGATCCCTAGAAAGAGGAAGAGTAGCACCTTAGGCTCTAAAAGTAAACGTCTAAGAATTGAAAATGAGGACATGATGGAGCTGAAGCTAACATGGGAAGAAGCTCAAGGACTGCTGCGTCCTCCAAACAATCATGCTCCCAGTGTTGTGGTGATTGAAGGCATTGAGTTTGAGGAATATGAGGTATATTTTGTTCTTCTACTTTGCATTTTATTGGGATTTCCAAGTATTTTGTGGTTTTAGCATTCGATCTCATTGTTCTTCTTTCAAGAAAGACGGAGGTTTCTTCAGTCTTGTTCTCAAAGTTCTGCTGTCCATAACTGCTCTTTCGTTTCTAGAATGGCTGTAGCATGACTTTTGATTGGTGAATGAAGCTTGAGGCTTGAGTATTGTAGTGGGCTTCATAGCTGATGCAAAGAGAAGCTGACTCAACGAATATTGTTTTTATCGCACTTAAAATCTTGGCTTGGGCCTTGACTGTTTTTTTTTTTTTTTTTTTTTTTTTTTTTTAAATGTAGTTCATAATTATTAACTACAGTACTGTAGTACCAATGTTCAGAGTTCATTTTGTGGCCAAGTAACCAGAACATCGAAGGGTTAGCTTTGGACCCTCAGCATGTCACACCGTGGAACTCCAAAACTTCTCTATTATGCGATAGAACTGCATTTGATAATATATTGGGATTTTTTTTTTCTTTTGAGATGATTCTTCTATATTATGCTTTCGTTAGTATGACTGAACTCATGCTTTCGCTTGTAGGGCCTATGTATTTAAATTCTGCTTATTATCATTTCAGGATGCACCGATACTCGGGAAACCAACAATTTTCAAAACCACTGATGTTGGGTAAATTACTTTACCTCTTTATGCTGAAATTTGTATTTGAGGTTTTTTTTTTTAATAAATATTTTTTAGATAGGATTGCTGGGTAACAGAAATTAGGGGGTGTACATTTTTTTCATGATGATTATTTTGCATTACCTCCACTTGTATTCTTTTGGTCTTTGCATATTACCTTTTGTTGATTTAAAGTCGAATAGATATACTTTTGGGAAAGAGGGAAAAAGATGGTGAAAAAAAAAAAAAAGTGTACTAAATATATACATAGTGGGGTATTGCTTTGGGGTTCTTGTGTTTTTGCGGGTAAGGATTAGCAAGTTCCAATGCTATTTTTGTTTGTGTCAGCGAAAAAATTCAATGGGTTCAATGTGAAGACTGCTCCAAATTCCGTAAATTGCCTGCTGATGCTCTTCTTCCCTCTAAATGGACCTGTTCTGATAATTCATGGGACCCAGAAAGGTATGACAGGCATATTTTCTGCCCTTGAAATTGCATCATGGAGTGACAAACTTTTCTGCTTCCGTGCCCAAAGCCTACTTGACCTCACTTTTAAATATTAGTTGGTGAAATTGTCGTGCTCCTTTTCCAGGAAGCTGCAAATTGGCAGACAAGATGCAGTGAGCTTTCTCTAATGAACCTTAGCCTCTAACAACGATTAAACAAAAATTTCTTTCTCAAAATAGCAAAGATTTCATCTGATTTGAGCACTTCATGTATTTGGACAGCGCATTTGACTGCACTTTTTAGATTACTCAATGGTGTGTGATCTTGAAAGTTGATATGATCCTTGAATTACTTGAAAAGCTCTCAGCATTTTGTATTAAAAAAGGAATCAAAATTAAGCTAGAAGATTTTCTTCACTTTTTTTTTTTCAGCAAGATTTTCCTTTTGTTGAGTACAAAAAGAGGAAAATAGAGAACAAGGCATAGCCTTCTCACACAAATGACACTTGTCAAAGAACTTGATGAATATGCTTGAACTGTACATGACTTGTCACCTCACTCGGAATTCTGTCAACATGTTTAAAAAATTCTAGCAGGTCTTCCTGTTCAGCGGCTCAAGAATTAACGTCAGAAGAACTTGAGGATCTGCTACCTCAATCTGTTTCAGGTATAGGTTGGTTGATGCAAATATATGTTTTTTTTTTCTCATCCAGCCAAATACGCTATACGAATTACAGGAGTTTAACTCGGTACATGTGAAGCCTGGCACCACGGTACCAGAGTATCATGCTAAAGATCAAACGTTCTTTTCATATGGTTATATGCATTTAATTCCTAGTTGTTAAATCCACAATCTTTTGACTGATTGAACAGTTGCTCCTAAGAAAATGAAGGCTCCTAAACAGGATGTGGAAAATGTGGAAGCTCTTGAAGGTCTTGACACCCTTGCTAATCTGGCTATCTTGGGAGAGGGTGATTCACTCCCAGCATCAGCTCAGGCCACCACGAAACACCCCCGTCATAGACCTGGTTGCACATGCATCGTGTGCATACAGCCCCCTAGTGGAAAGGGCCCAAAACATAAACAAACTTGCACCTGCAATGTCTGCTTGACTGTGAAACGCCGGTTCCGTACTCTAATGTTGCGGCGCGAGAAGAAGCAATCAGAGAAAGAAGCAGAAACCACACGAAAGAAGCAGCATCAGCAGCAATTGCCACCCGAGAAGTCGCAGGCTGACACCACGATAAGGTGGGATGTAACAGACGCTCCAAAACAATCGAAAATAGTCCACGAAGTTTCGGATGATGAACCTAGTAAGGTGAAAACCTCCACCTCACCTTTTAAAGGCAAAATTGACCTGAACATCCAGCCAGAGCGGGAAGAAGAGCTGTCCCCTACTTCAGATTCTGATGGTGTGACAAAGTTGCTCCAAGATGCTACTGAGAGACACCTAAGACAGCAGAGCTTGCCAAGCTCTGGTTGCAGTGAAAACCCATCTGGCAATCAGTCACAGCAAGATGGAGGTGATGCGGTGGTGGGGAAACCGAGCAATGGCATAAACCTTGGCAATCATCGTGATGCCGATAATGATTGTCCTGCAACTTTGTCCATGAAAACGTCGGTATCATCAACTGCTGCCAGATAAATCTAATAACATTCATTGGCAACTTGGCGACTGTCGCAAACTTGGCTTGTACATTCATGCGCACCTGCATCACTCATAAATGTTCAGGTCTGTACATGATAAAGAGGGTAGGAAATGAGCTTATATTTACATGTTTGAGAAACAGTTAGGCTATGGTAGTGTTCATGTCGTTTTAGACGCAGGTCCTATTTAAGTAGGAAGGCGATTAACACACGTCTGAAGTGCGTTGCGGGTTGAAGCTATTAGAATCATTTTTAGGAAGCTCACCGTGATGCCTTCATGATGTAATAGAGGATGTAACATATCTCTGTTTTCTCGGCTCAGTGAAATAGAAATTACATTTACTTTCCAAACACAAATTCAGTTTGAATTTCTCTTATTAGATTAACATTGTATATATCTATTGGCGTTTGGATTACAGTTTAAACTATACAGTTAAGATTTTTTTTGGTCATTCAAATAAAAAAAAGGGTTAAAAACCAATACAATTTAAATCAACAAACCAAACGGGAGAAATTTATTAAATATGGTGTTGTTGTATGTATAGGAGATGCAAACAATGATTTTTAAACCATCATTAAACGTGTTTGGCACACCACAAAGGTTTAAGAAAGGCACATTTACTGATGGATGCTTGTGTGAATATCGTCATTAAATGTGTAACATAAGACGATGTTTTTTATAGGATCATTGTTAGCATGAAATTACTTAGATTTATAGAGTGTTTGGCAAACTCGATTCTAACTCATTAGTTTAAATTCAAACAGTATAAAAACTATACTATAATATAAAACAAAAGTATGTTACAGTGTAAAATTCTTACATGTTATTAATACTTTGGTTAATTATTAGTTTTAACTTACTTTTCAAATATCCTATTAGAATATGTTAGACACAACAAATAAAGTCTTTTTTTTTTTTTTTTGGGTCTGGAAAACCAAGTCGACTTAAAAATATTACTATTAGTACTGGCAGTTTCTCATTGCAAAAAAATTTCTTTAAAAGGACATTATTGTTGCAGTGATATATTATAAACATAACCATTAGCAAAATATAGAAAGATTTTGAAAATGTGTGCTAAACATGTACCTTAATGAAAAGACACTGATGAACCACCCCAAGGGGTTATGGTGTTGGTTGATGGGTGAAAAAAAGAAGGAAAAACATACAATTGAATTATAGAGATTTAAAAAAAAATAAGAGGGCTGTAAAAAGTAATAATTTGAATTAAATTTTAATTCATGGGTGATTTAAAAAGTGTGTGGACAGAGTAAATTGGAGGTCTTAATAGACCCTCTTAAAAAAGAGTAGTTCTTAGTTGGACTTTATTTATTTGTTTTTTTTTTTTCTTTGAACGTGACTTTATTTATTTATTTAGAATTGGGAGGATATATGATAATAAGAAAAAAAAAAAATAAAAGAATGACCAAGTCAACGAAACTAAAGTTGATGGAGTAGCAGAAATTAGGATGCCTTTAGTTAGATAAGGAGCAAACAAAGCGACAACCCCCTTGAAAACGGCTCATTTTATGGTATAATTATTTGGCTGGTCCTGATTGATCCTAAAGTTAAGCCTCTCTAATACGTCCGTCTCCACCAAAAATAACGAAGCTTCCTTTCACGTCCATTTCTTGTATTGTATGTTTTGCGTGTCTTTTTTTTTTTTTTTTTTGCTTCTTTTTCGTCACGAATATCACCTTCTTTCTCATCACATTCTTAAAAAAAAAAAAAAAAAAAAAACACACAACAAATTAGAAGAAACTAAGCTTAATATTCATTAGAAACAAAAAGAAGATTAATATCAATATATCAATAATCCAAAATATTTCATCAAAATGAATGATTTGTTCTCGAGCTCGTTCAAGAGGTACACGGACCTGAAGCAGCAATCGTACCTGGACGACATGGAGGCTGGGAAAGAGACGGCGAATCTCGACAAGTTCTTCGAGGACGTCGAGAATGTGAAGGTAGACATGAGAGTGGTGGAGAAGCTGTACAGGAAGCTGCAGGAGGCGAATGAGGAGAGCAAGATCGTCCACAACGCCAAGACCATGAAGGAGCTTCGGTCGCGGATGGACTCCGACGTCACACAGGTGCTCAAACGAGTCAAGCTCATCAAGGGCAAGCTTGAAGCCCTTGAGCGCTCCAATGCAGCCAACAGGAACCTCCCGGGGTCCGGCCCTGGGTCCTCAGCTGACCGGACCAGGACGTCGGTCGTTAGCGGGTTGGGAAAGAAGCTCAAGAACTTGATGGATGATTTCCAAGGACTGAGAGGGAGGATGCAGTTGGAGTACAAGGAAACTGTAGAGCGAAGGTATTGAAATATTGTTGGACAATGTTATTATTAGAAAAATTTTAATGTCCAATATTTAAGTGTCCTCTCAATTAAAGATCAACGTGTTTAATCAACATTACAAATTACATGAATAGAAGAATAACAATTTCACTCTATATAGTAACTAGGAATATTGTTGATAGGAAGAAAAATTCAAAAATATATCTCTTGACACGACACAGTTTTAAATCGTCAAATTTTAAAAAGTTATGTAAAACTTGTATTTTTTTTCAATCTAATATGATTTTTAATTTGATCCAATAGTTGAAAACCATATATCTCATACCAATCCTGCTACATAATTCTCCTAAAAAGGAAAGAAATATTATTAAGTGTACAATATGTAGGTACATCCCACCATTGATCGCTAACTATAAAATGTACATGATTTGCCCACACTTTCAACAAAATCATGCCATAGAGATGCATTATAAGAGGATTTAACATTGTCCTAACTAGGTAATTCGTCTTGTTTCATTAGATGATTACATTACTACATGCTAACATGGTATTATTAACTGATCAAACAGGTATTTCACCATAACTGGTGAGAGAGCGAATGAGGAGACAATAGAGAATTTAATATCGAGCGGCGAAAGCGAGAGTTTTCTCCAGAAGGCAATTCAGGAACAGGGTAGAGGACAGATTATGGACACCATATCCGAGATTCAAGAGAGACATGACGCTGTGAAGGAGATTGAGAAGAATTTAATTGAATTGCACCAAATATTCCTGGACATGGCGGCTTTGGTGGAAGCTCAGGGTCACCAGCTGAACGACATTGAGAGCCACGTGGCGCACGCTAGTTCGTTCGTGAGGCGTGGGGCTGACAACCTTCAGGAGGCAAGGGAGCACCAGAAGAGCTCCAGGAAGTGGACGTGCATAGCTATGGCTCTTGGTGCGGTTCTAATATTTCTCTTGTTGTTTCCTCTCTTGACAAATGTTATTTTACCTCAATTGATTAGGACATGACGGGGCAGAAGTGTTGATTTTGCCGCCGAGAGGGTAAATTCCATACCCTTATACAAAATTTACCAAAAAAAAAAAAAATCAAGATACCAAGTTGTGACACAAAAGAGGATACTTAAAAAAAGGAGGTTTAGTGGTTGTTTTAGTAACAATGAGAGTAACCCAATTAGCATTCTTCTTTTCTTCTGTTAGGCATTAGGAGATCCTCAACTGTGGTCTGTTGTGAACAGCAGGAAAAAAAATGTGACAACATGGTATAGTGTATCCTCTAATGTAATTTTCTTGACTACTAGTCTCTCTCTCTCTCTCTCTCTCTCTCTAACTACTCGGTATGACGGACTTGGAAGTTGGAACTCATTTCCATTTGATTCCTCTGTTTTTTCTTCACATTATGAGGGAATTCGTGTTGGGTAACTTGGGTTGGTTGCTGTGTCTTCGCATAATTTTCAGTGGATTAAACCATATAAGTTGGGAATATCAAGCTTTTCTATGGTATTTTTTAGAGAGAGAAAAAAAGGAAAAAGAAAATAGAGAAGCAATTATTGGATGGCAATGGCATTAATTCTGCTAAAGAACTTGCTTCAGAGCCGTATCAGAAGACGGTATTTATATTGAATCATGAATGCTTCATCATTTTGCATTCCTACCTTTTCGATTCAAGTATGAATGTCCATTGCCCAATGCCGTTCTGCACCACGTCTTGTATAAATAATGAGCTGTGTACGCTGGACTTGTGCAATAAAACACTCAGCCACAAAACGATGAGGCAATTTCTAGTCCTTTACATACTACTGTTTGGTTAAGACGATTAAAGGTTCTTTGGCTAACTCACCAAACTATAAGGTATTTTGTTAAAAATATTATAGCATGTAAAACTATAGCTCATTGCTTTTGATATTGTAGCATGCAAAGGCTTTATGTTGTAACAGCCATTTCTTTTTATTATTTTTTTAAATTAAGATTTCTTAAAACACCGTAACAATCCAACTTCCATAAATAAAGTGAAATCTACAGTGAAGTACTAAAACTATGAATTTATAGTCCTTACCTGCCTTTAAAACTTCACGTGAAAGGCATACAAAAGAATTATGATTCATGAGTGCCTTTGTAGCCTATAGACGAAATATAGGGCCCTCATTAGCGTTTAGCATTTAATGTGTCGGTTTGCACTTGGCCAAGGCAAAACCAAGGAGCAGCAAACACCACCTACAAAAGCCCCTTACTAAAGTTACCGACAATCTAGTTTTCTTAAGAATTTGTCATCCCTGTCACTCAACAAACATATTCCCAGGTCTCTCGGGCAAACATTTGTTGACGAGCTAACTAAAGAATTGGTCTCCACCACCCATGCGATGGCCTAACAATAATAGACTATCCTAGTAGATTTGGTAGTTAAAAAGTCCAAGTGTTCAATCACCCTCTATGAGGCTTTTAAATGTGAATATTTACAAACATCAGCCTGAAACTTGATTTAGAGTGCCCGAAACCACGCTTGATTTAGAGTACCCGAAACCACGCTTCCATGTGGCCTTACCGGTAACACGTTTGGTGAGAAACATGTTCCTCGAGGGATAGGTTTAGACCTCCTTTCAGGACTTCCTAATAATAATAATAAAATAATAAGAATAAGAATAATAATAAAGACCTGGTCTCCACTCTCCATTTATGGGAAATGCAGTAGTTGTTAACATGTTATTTCCCTTCTTGCCAAACAGGTCGACGAATGTGTATAGAGAATGCCAATATGCAAACGTCTGCTACAAGTAGCATAATATTGTTAATAGAAGTTGGTAACTTCCCATGTCATGTTTACTATTATCTTGTACGCAGAAAGATTTCGAACATTGATCACCTATATATAATATAGACGATGCTATGATGTGAAAGAAACCTCTAGATGCAGACAATGCTTCCCTCCCCAGCTGCAACAGGTCAATTTTGGTCTGGGGTAAAAGCTATTTCCCAAAACAAAAGTACCAAAGTTCAAATCAAAATTAGCATATGCCATAAGAAACGGCATGCAAGACCAAAGAATCCACTAACCACTGCTTCTTTTACCAAGATAAGAATAAGGACCAGCCTTTCCACTGAGAACAAAGGCAAAGACCATAAATCTATTAAGAATCAAGAAAGTTCTTCTATATTATAACAAGAAAATCATATCTTCCATGACTCCACAAGGCATCGATGCTTAAGATCAGACATCCTTAAAAGTGTAAAAGCACCACAAAATTAGTAATTCATCCAAAGTGATCATCACTGAGTTCCAACCAAGTACCTACAACTAACTAACATAAGATACTATATGTCGAATCCTCCAAAAACAAACATCATGTTGATGCCCTCTTATTTACAAAGTTACACAAATCAAATCAAGTACCAGCATTAGGCAAAGCTGCCATAAACGAATTGTAAGACGACTCGAGATCGAAAAGAAGCTGCCGAGACTGCTGCTCGGTCAATTCATCCGCTGCCCCCATCTTTGACAGCCTCGCGATCCACTCCTTCAGCTTCACCTTCCCCATGAAATCAGGAGGTAAAAAGCTCAACTTGTTGAGCGAGTTCGAGAGGTCCGACAGAAAGGGGTGAACCTGATCGACAGCACACATGTTGAGCTTCAAGGTGTCCATGGCCGTGATAAAATTCTGCGTGCACTCCGCCACCGCAGCAGCAGAGGTTGTTGCCGAGGCTGCAGCAGCAGCCCGGTGCTCCACCGTAGCAGGCACCCCAGACGTCACCAGGCGGTTTATCGCTGCCGGGCAGTCCATTTTATAAGTGTCTGCAAACCGCTCTATGCTTGGGATGGTGTCTTTGAGTGTGGTAGCTAAAGTCTTGAAATGGGCAATGAGTTTTAGGCACTCGTTTTCGTACTCGGCCGAGGAGATTATGTCTCGAACATAGGCCTTCTCAAGCTTATCAGTGGCCTTAATAATGGCATATAGCTCGGCAAAGTTCTCGTACATTTCTCTCTCGCGCTTGTCGTTCCATAGCTTAACCTCCATTTGGGTATCTTTATATGTGTTTAACGGTGTAGATAAGATAGTAGATATGCTTGGAGGTTTAGTTAGACAAGAGGGGTTTTTTAAAGGCTTTCGAAGTTTGGCAATGTGTGTGTGGAGGATTGGAGAAGAGAACGGGACACGCGCAAAGAGAAGAAACCTTCTTCACTGCAGACAAATCACATATAGAAAAATCGAAAGAAAAGTGAGAACTCTCTCAAATTCCTTACTCATAACCCATATATGAAAAAAGAAAAAGATAAAAACTTGTGGAGATTATAACAAAATTCGTCGCTTCAAGAACCACCTTGAAGCCCAAGGTGGTTGGGAACAAGAAAATTCACCAACCAAAGAAGACATTAGTTAGCAAAAACATAGAGAGAAAAAAATCCACACGAACTCACGTATTTGGTAGATAGGAAAATAGAAACAAGGGGGGAAATGATACTTATGATTTAAAAATTCGTACTTTGACCTAAACGAACAACATTCAACCGTCGTTCTAATCATTTCCTTCCCTTTTCTCAGCAACCAAACAGGCAACAAAAACAAAATTAAAGCTTTTTTCAGAAGACAATCAGATCACGGCCCAATGTAAATGCAAATCCCATCCCAAACTCTTAACTCAAACTTTCAAACACAAAAACTAAAAGAGAAAACAGAAAAACCCAAAAGCGCGATTTTAATTTCACATACCCCTAACCTAAATGTACATATAATCAGCAACAGAAAGCAAAGCAGAAAGCTAAGGATAATGAGATTAAAAAAAAAGTACAAAGGACAAAATAAATAAATAAGAGGAAGAACTCACGGAAAGGGAAAACGCGTAGTGCGAGGGGTTGAGGAGCTCTGATTGTGTCGGAGAAGAAGAGAAGAAGATGATCAGGGAGGGAGAGAGAGGAGAGAGAAAGGTTGCGTGTGGGTTGGCGTGTAATATTATTGCTGCTTACGGCATCTACGTGTGGCAGTTGCAAAACTAACCAAAAATTTACTAACACGCCGTTTCGGCTTTAATATGCTGCTCTCACGCTTCATCAACCTTCATGGAAGTGCATCAGAATTGTTGCGATGTGGAAAAAGCTCTCACTAGTCAACGCTGGTATGTGGGCCTCAAATAAAAGCTCATATTGAGATGTTCCTTGTTGAAATGTGTGGGGTGTTTCCCTCTTGCACGGTTTTAAATGACAGTGAAATATTAGTTAGAATTATTTTTATTTTATTATATAAAAATTTTATATTATATTAATTTTTTTATTATAATATATAAAAATTTTATATTATTTATAACTGAAATAATAGATTAGACTGTTCTGTATCAAACACCCTTTTAGTTAACCCCAATTAGTTTTAATTAATAAACAATATAAAATTTTTAATAGTTATAGTAAAAAACAAAAAATTGTTAATGTAAAATTTTCACATGTTATAATATTTCTAATCAAAATTAGTTTTAACCATATTTTCTAAACACTTTAGTGATCATATTGCCGGGAGCAGAGCAAAAGAATAATTGGAGTACCTTTTAAAAAAATTCTTTACAAAATTATCCCTTTAATTAGAATATATGATTTATTAAAAGTCTAAATCTTTCCTTTTTAAGGTGATTTATCAAAAGTCTAAACTATCGTTCTTTTTCACTCTCTTGTATGGTAGATTATTTTGGTTGTTAGTGCTGGTCGTCTAGAGTAGAATATGGCAGATACTGAAACAAAATCTACCAAATTATATTGTAATTTCTATAATAAAAAAATACCAACCACCTTTAGTCATCAGCTTATGCTGCCAGACTGGAATATGGTAGATGTCGGAGTGGAATAAGCTAGATGACTTTGTTTTTATTTTTAAAAAAATTATACCAAACATCTTCGCTCGCGGCGCTGGCAATCGGATTGGATTCTAGTAGATTCTGCTCTCTTATATTTTTTTAAAAAACAAAAAATACTAACCAACTTCCATTACTGATGTAGGTCGCTAAAGTGGAATCTGATAGATGCTGGAGCAAAATTGGTTAAATTATCTTATATTTATTTTCAACAAAAAATATCAAGCATCTTTGCGTGCAACAAGGACCTCCTGAGTGGAATCTAATAGATGTCAAAACAAAATCTACCAAATGATAAATCTTAATTTTTATTTTAACATAAATAGACAAATAAATTATATATGCAACGATAAATCCAAAAGCGATTCTCGGTAACAAACAGGTCTACAAATAAAAAACAAATCATAGATCGTAGCGAAAAAAGCAAAATAAAAATTTTAATAAATCGAAAATAAAAAAATAATTTGAGCGAAACATCAAAAAATATGCTTCTTTATACAAGGCTTTAATAGTTTTCTAACGTTATACCCTTCATCTTTTCTCAAAAACTGTAACATATCAAGAACAGTGTAATTTTGTTACGATTATCATGTTTATAGACTTCCAGCCGAAAAAAAAAAAAAACATATTTTCTATTAGGTGTTTTTGTTGTACAATCACAATGAACTGAAGACAAACCAAATGATATATAAAGCAAGTAATATATATATATATATATATATGTATGCGTGTGTGTGTATATATATGGTGATTGGTGAGTAGCTTAAACCATTCGTTTTAGGTTTAAAAACTGTAACATGTAAGAGTTTTACACCATAATTTTTTACTGTAATATGTAAGAGTTTTACGATGTTTACAGTTTAAGCGAATGATTTGAATAACCATTTTAAACACCCTGATACATGTACTTGTTTTTTTTTTTCTTCACGACGTCAAAAACGAGAACATTTTAGACCACTTGCGATAATACACAACAATTATCGTCTCTTATGTCTAAAACTCTTTCAACAATGCAATTAACTGAGCAACATACATACGGTTTAAACAAACTCAAACAATGCGAACGAAATGTGAACTTGAGAGATTGAGAGAGATCGGACTTGTAAAACTCAACCCAATTGTAGAAATGAATTGCAGAGAGAGAGAGGTCACATAATGGCTAGAGCAAGGTGCTCAAATCTCAAAGAAGGCGAAAACGATCACGAAATTGATCAGTGAGCCGACGAACGAGACCGAGTGAAGAGAATGATATTGAACAACATATGACTTAGATAGGCGGAGGATCTTGCAAACGGTGGTTGTCCATTCACCGAAGAAGAAGACGTCATAGAAGAAGCGGAGCAGAGAAAGAGAGGAGGCGGCGAGGAGAGAGTGGATCGAAGAGGAAAGAGAAATATGACGGAGGAGAGAGTTAGGCCAGTGGAGAGAGAGGGGGGCTAGAGCTGTTTTTTTTAGGAGGGAGAGATTAAGATGATATTTGGATTAGGGTTTGTTAATTAGGATTTATCTTTGAATAGGCAAAATAGTAAAATATGATCATTATTTTAAGAAATTAAAAAAAGGCAATCATGAAAAGACAAAAGGAATAGAGCAGTTTTCAACACTCACTTGCTCGGGGCAATCTGTGTAATTCTTTCTATTGTTTGATCTTGAAAAATTTAGACTCCATAACAAAATTTTATGCCTTGATTTAAAATTTAGCAATAATTTTAAAATACTATAAGCATAGCAAAATATTTAAAGTAGGTTTAATATTTTGTACCATTTTTACGTTTTTAAAACATTCTTTAAAAAAAAAGTTCCTTTTAAATGTGTGGCTTTTTTTTATATCTTTTTTTTTTTTTAGTTTTTCTTATTTATATCGAGTGGTTGGATGATAGTTTGTTACCAATAAAAATAGTTGCATGTGTAACAGCATCAATTAAGGGTGAATAAAAAAACCGACAATCTGATAAATCTAATTAATCCACTCAACCCAATATGAGAACTCCTGAACTTGACAAACCCAACTAGTAGTTTGGGTTTGAACTAATCTAATATGAGAATTCATTAGGTGAGTTTATGTTGGGATTTTTTCAACTCATCTTAACCAGAATCCACCAAATCTACTTATATAAAACTATAATATTTATATCATAAATTTGTAAAGGATCTAGCTTTTCAAATACAGAGGATATTTGAGTGGAGATTGACAATTATGCACTATGTTTATCGATTCTTATTAGTATTTTTGTTGCATTGGTTTTTATTATAGTTTATTTATTAGTTCATGACTTAATGTCTTTGAACTTGTATTACGAATCCTTTATCTTTATTTTGGTTTATAACTTATTTGGTTTATAACTTATTGAGACAATGTTAGAGCTTTATGAGACCAACATGTTATGAATTGTAGATTTTTTATTCATTTCGGGTTAAATTGTTAGTTTTAATTTTTTTTTTTTTACTCTTTTATGATATTCAACCCGGCCAACTCTTCTAACTCAACCAAAGTTTAATTGGGTAAATTGATTTTAAATCTGGGGTTAATTAGGTGGGTTAAATTTAAAATCAACCCGCCTAAACTTTGATTGGATAGGTTGAAAATTTCAAAAACTCACCCAACTCACCCAATGTTCACTCCTAGCACTAGCTATGAGAAATCTACCAATCCACATGTAGATGTGTGAACAATGAAAGTTGTAAACCATAGTGGGTAGCTAGATATAGACAAAGGAAGCATGGAATAAAAATGATGAGCTACAACAATAGTTATAGAGCAAACATAACTAGTTAAGAGATAATTAAGCATGTCATGGTGTTAGTATCTCATGTACTCATTTATGGCCCTAGCTGGTAAATGGGCCTTTGTGAGCCTCTAAAAAAGTTTTTATGCCATGACCAATGTCCCAGTTGGTCCTATACAAGTGACTAGCTATTTGGAAAAGAATTGTATTAGCTAAATGATGGTGTGTAATATAGGTAAGCTGAAGACCTCCAGTTACAAAATAATAGATTGTTCAAGTATTCAAAATTATACATTAAAAACGATGTAAATAGAGAAATATATGTATATGTTAAACATATATATATTACATAGAATTATAATAGAGGTGTAATAATATTATATATTTATATATCATAATAATAGGGAAATTAGACTGTGTAGTCTTTTTAATGGTCTCTTTAAAATAAATAACCATACTTTTTTCAAAATTAGGCAAACAACCTCTCTTTATTAATTATAAAATCAAAATGACAAAAATAACTTTCATTTTTATTAGTCAAAATATTGTTCATTGTGCTCCAGGTGGGCGACCTGATGGAGTATGGTGCCGATAATGTTTGGAGATATTATGCAGCGAGAGAAGAGAGAGAAAGTTAGGGTTTAGGTTTTTTTAAGGTTTGTTATTTACGAGTTTATCACTGATGAGCTCGATAAACAGTATGGTGTCGATAATATCTGGAGAAGGGGGGAGAGAAGAGAGAGAAAGTTAGGATTTTGAGTTTTTTATAGTTTGTTATTTATAGATTTATCAGTAACAAACTCAAGTTTATCACTGATAAACTTGATAAATAGTGTAATGTCGCCAATATTTGGAGATGCTCTATAATGAGAGAAGGGGAAAGAAAGAAGAGAGAGAAAGTTAGGGTTTAAGTTTTTTTAGGGTTTGTTATTTACAAGTTTATCAGTGATAAACTCGAGTATATCAATGATAAATTATAGCTGATTTATAATTAATGAATGTTATTTTTGTCATTTTAACTTTATAATTAATAAGGAGAGGCCATTTGTCTAATTTAAAAAAATATGTTATTTATTTTAAAAAGGCCTTTAAAAAGGTCATTTGTCTCCATATCCCTAACAATAATATTATATACAATCACAAATAATATTATTACATAATATAGTATTTAAATATATTATATATATGATATGAATCTATCTATATTTTTTTTATTTGTGGACAGAGAAATAATAAAATCTTTTCTACTCCGACCAAATATAAGTTTTAGAGAGGGGTGACTATTTTGTTAGTGTATGACCATTCTTTTTGGGTTGTTTTTTACTTTTTGTTACATGTTGTAGGTTGTTTAGAAGAACAGTTGGCATCAACAGTTTTAATTTGAGAACTGTAATATGTAAGAGCTTTACACTATTAATAAGCTATTAATAATTGTAACTAATGGTTAAAACTATTCTTATAAACGGCCTATCAATCATTACAACAGCTTCACTGTTAATTAAATTCCCTTTGTATCTTTTAAACAGCAATCAAATAATGCTTTCGATATGTTGATATCATTATATAAATGAGGTCAATAAAAAAATAATAACATAAGAAACGTACTTCTAAACATTATAGTATCTTGCTTTTAGTTTAAAAAACGAAAAAACGAAAATTGCAGTGAATATTACTTTTTTTTTCAAATTAATTGTAGTAAATATCAAATTTTAAAAATATTTATAATAAATAGTAGATTGATGATGTAAACAATTTACTTACTCTCTCATTTACATAAATAACTCTTATTTATTTACCTTTTCATGTAGTAAATAAATCTATTTACTAAGTTATTTATCTTAAATAACTCTAGTAAATTAATTTAAGATACAAATCATATATTTACCTTATTGCTTACAAAGTAAATAAGTCTTATTCACACAATAAATGAGCTATTTACATCGTAAATATGCTATTCACTACAAATATTTAAAAAACCTAATATTTATTTCAAAAAGTTTCAAAAATATGTTTTTTTCTTTTATTCTTCCAAAAAAATATTGTTTTAAATCCTTATAACAAAGTAATTTGTTGACTCAATCATTAAACTAGGACGACGAAAAAATAATTAAAAAAAAGCAATTAGCAAACGTTAATTTAAGAAAACAAAAAATGATACCATAATTAGCATGTTTAGTTCAAATTTGATTTTTTTGTTCGTATATAACGAACTGAAAATATTCTAAGATAAAAAAACTAAATATCAAACCTTTTTATTTTGATTAATGATTTTTTTCCTTTGTTTAAACCGTTATTAAAACAGTATTTAAGGATAATTATGTCTTTATACCGTAACAGGATGATATTTTTGCTATATTTTAACTTTAGTACTAAAATTTTGCTATGTGTGAAGGATCATCGAGCTTATGTACAGTGTGGACTTTGTAGTCAAACCTTCCAAGCATCCTCCACTGTCTTAACCTCATTTCCTCAATAGAAAGGAACCGAGCTCAAAAGATTGATATGCTTTAATATCACTGGCAGCGTTGCACTCAACAACACAGGAGGACTTTAAATCATCGATCTCCGTTTGTGCTTAGAATCTAGCTCAAAAGGAGACGTACTAGAATCTGAGGCTAAACATTGACCTTGGAGAAGAGCAAAAGAAGAACCATAAACCCTCGAGAGCTTATTTTTTCTAACATTCGATTTTCTGCGTCATAAGCAGACTAAGCATTTTGCATAGCCTCTTAGCTTTAGAAATCTTCTTTGCGAGAGAAGAGGCAAATTGCTCATGAAAATCATTTAACTGAGCCTAGAAGTAGGAGATCGTATTCAACTTCTTAGCATCCTCTCTTTTGCGTGTATCAAAACTCCAGCTAAATAAGATAAAGTTGTTGATGAGGTTTTGCAACTTTGGAAGAGGATCAAAAAAAAAAGGTGAGCAAGCTAAGAACGGAGTCTCCTTATCTCTTCTCTTGATGTTTGCCTGCGAGTCCTCTCGGCTGATGATGACGATGCTCAGAGGAATTATCAGAATGACTTTGCAAATCATTTGTGGCGCAAGTGCTTCTTATAGTATCATGGTAACGACAAGAAACAAATTGCTTTCTTCAGAACCAGCAACAAATGGAGCGAAATGCATGGCAGAAACCCTAGGATAGGAGGGTTGCTTACTTCTAACAAAAGCGGAGGGCTCAGGATGCTCTCTGGGATTAGCGGGACAAGAGTAAGTTTGCACAGGTTCTCTTGGAGCAATTGCAGGAGGGTCCATATTAGTGAGAAAAGTGTTAGAATCTTCAAATGCACAGGAATTTTTTTATTTTGTTAAAAAATGGACTAGAGGAGAAACGTAAACGAATGGTGGTTCTGGATAGAAAAGAGTGGGGGTTTGGAGGATGGCACAAGCTAACTCAAGAATGAGGATTATGCGGCCAATCAAAAGTTGGTGTAGAAGCATACACAATTCTTGTACTGGTAAACTGTCACGTTAGTCTTAAACCTTTCATAAAAGTGTGATTTTAGTCTTAATATTTTATTTTTGATTTATTAGTCCTCAATCTTTCATTTTCTTTATTGAGGGACTAATTTAATGGTTAAACAGTTAATTTTGAAACCAGTTTGTTACCTTTTTGATGACTTAGGGACTAGGTTGTCATATTTTTCCATCCAAAATTAACCAATTGACCATTAAATTGATCCCTCAGCAACTAAAATAAAAAGACTGATAAATCAAAAATAAAAATTTAAGGACCAAGTATTTACTTTTGTGAAGGATTGAAAACTACTAGAGCAATTTACCCTTCTTGCAATTCAGGACGGAACTTTACTTATGTAGAATGGCCCACACCGATAAGAACCGTGACATCTAAAGTAATTGGCCTTTAGTAGACTAAATCTTTGCAAAACAGATTCCCATCCTTAATTTCAATCGTTTGAGTCCAAGAAAGGTTAGTGATTTTAAAATGATGGTAGCTGCACCTTATGTCCACACCAACGTCGTTAAGCAAATGATGTCACAACCTGTCTTTTCGGGCTGTAATAAAACTCTTTCTTACTTACTTTAAGGTAAAAATTTAAGAATTTTTTTTTAAAAACTGAAATAAATAATCTACTTGCAATAATTTTGGTAACTCCCAAAATACTTTCACACACTTATATTTACACAATTATTCTTACTTTTATAACATTTTTCTATTTAAGCATTTCATTTCAAAACTACTTTAAATATACACAGCGAAAACATTCAGTAGCGGACTCCATACCTGATCTGCACACATCGTTCGTCCGCCAACTCATCATTGAGATTTATTCTGACCTTCTTGTCGGAATACCTACAGCATGAAATACTTAATAAGCTAATGCCCAGTAGGTCCCATAAATCCCACATGGACATTCAAATAAATACATGATTTAATTATGCCTTCTTATAAACTTTCTTTATCATCATCATTTCTTATCTTTAGCTAGGGCTCAAGTGTTTGTACCATTGCGCAGTTTCATTTAGGTCCACGTAATATCGTGACCATGCTTTTTCCTTTAAACTCCTATTGATTCAGGAGTCGGTGCGACAATTTTTTTAATTTCTGGTAATATATTTATCAATCCATTTATTATGGTTGACATACCATGCATGGAGTGATAATCACATGTTATCTACGATGCATAAATTCGTATGCATAGCATAGTATACATAAGTACCTATTTTATATACATACATGTATTCATTAGTGTACGCACAGGTACGTAAGATAGTGTACATAACAATACATAGCATGTTATACATTCAGGTATTTCAATCGTACACTCATAGGTATCCATACTATACCTCTAGGTGTTCATTTTATAACAAACACACAAGTTCATATCGTAATATATACCCTGATGTACATATACACACATTCTACACCTTCAATTTTATACTGTATGTGGGAAGGGTACTTGTTTGTTTTTGAGCACTGCAAAAGCAACTTTAGTCTCCTTTTTCTTAGACTCCTAGGATCCTGTAGGCCAATTACAAAACTATTAGCCAATTCCACTACGTTTCGTTTCAAAACGTTCGTTACTTAATTAGTCGAGTTGTATAACTGTACACAACTCTAAAAACACTAGTTTTTTTATTTCTATCTAACTTGACTCTATCGTTGCTTACGAAGTGCGAGAATCTTTCTAAACTTTTTCTTTTTTTATTTGAGACATTTCAGAGTGTTTCGGTTATTCAGGCAAAAATGACGATTTTGCCCTCTATGGCCTTATTGATCTACCCAAACTCGATTCGTTATTTTAACAAAAATAGCCACATATTAACTTTAAAATAGTTTCCTAATGGCTTGTATCATCTTATTTTACACTTATGCCTCTTTTTTTTATAAAACTTTACGGTTTAACCCCTAAACCGAAAATTTTAACAATTTTGCTCCCGGGGCTAAAATTTTTCACTTTGAACCAAAATTTCCTATTGTTCATAAGAAACATTTTTACTTAAAGTAACATACCTTAAATCATTTTGAAAAATGATATTTTTGCCATTTTAACACTTTTTTACTTTTAACAATTTCTTGAAAAATCAAAAACTCACAAACGATTGAGTTTTTCGACGAACTGTCCATGATATTTAACAGTTTCATCAAGATATGCAACTTTCGTGTTTTAACTTTTCCCAAAATCTCACTATATAAGGGGTGTTTTTGGTCATTTTTTAATTCTGTCGAGAAAGAAAATTTTCTTTCAATTTAGTCCCTGGGGCGTTTTTGTAAAAATTCATCCCAAAATCTCACCATACAGGGGGTGTTTTTGACCATTTTTCAATTCTGTCGAGAAAGAAAATTTTCTTTCAATGTAGTCCCTGGGGTGTTTTTGTAAAAATCCATCTCAAAATTACAAATCTGCCCCTACATAAACCATTTTATGCCTAAATCAATTCATCCTCATGCTCAAACTTCATTTTTCCAAAAACCATATTCAAAATTACAAAAACATCATTTTTTGCAAAAACTACCATTTTGCACCATAAATCAAAATTTCACAACTTAATCTTGCCATTCATCACATATACATGAAATTTCATCAAATATATGCTCAAGAACCCTCATGAGTTTAGAGGAATAAAAATCCAAACAAAATTCATAAAATTTTAAAACTTTAAAACCCAAAACTTACCAAAATAACTTCCTTTTGGTTTCAAGCCTTCAAATATCCTTTGAACTCCCATCTAAGCTTTCTTTTCATGTAAAAATACCATGGGTTAATATTTTTTCTTCAACCCATGAAAAATCCCTCGAAAACTAGTTAAAAAGTTTGGGATTTTACCTTAAATATTGTAAAGATCCTTGAGCTTGCTTCTAAAACTTGTTTTGGGGTTATTTTTACAAAGTTTTGGGGTTGAGAAAATTTTTGAAAACTTCCTTCAATGGCTGTCGAAACTTGGAGAAGAAGAAAGAAAGAAAAATTTGTTACAACTTGCCATAAATGCATTCTTATCCCATTTGGTGACTCATGGTCACCCACTTGATGACCTGTAGGTGGCAGCATGGTATTGTGCCACTTTTCATGACATGTGGCCTATTAGAAAACCAAGGAGTGTCCACTTTATGGGGCCCAAAATTTACACAATGTAATTTTTATCACGCAGTATTTTTCTTATACTGCCATGGTCAAATCAGTGTATTTCCTATCCTTAGACTGTATAAAAATATTTAACTTACTTTTCGTTCACTTTTGGAGGCCAAACATGACATTTTTCGTATCTACGTTTTCACTTAGCAGTATTCTTATACTGTTTCGGCTTTTTTTTTACCCCAGATTAAGGTTTAGACAACCTCCATGTCCTATTTACATTCTAATCACTCATTGGTTTATACCATAATTTTACAATCAATCGTGATATAAAATTCATTTTATGGATATTATGCATAAATTTTTGAGTGATTAAACTCATAAAATCTGTATTCAGCAATATCCAACAGGGCATCTCATTCATTATGAAATTTACAATCAATGCAATTTATTCACATTTTATCATAATTTTATACAAAAATTACAATTTTTACAAAAATCATATCTTTAAAAGTAAATTCATTAATTAAACTTAATTAAATATTAAATTTTATTAATGAAATTTTCTCGATCATTACAAATGACCATTCACTACAATTGCTAATTCAGCCTACGCGGGGCCAAATAATAAATATTTTTTATTATGTCATTGTCTGATTTAAGCCACTGGTGATAAGCATTACCAACCTCGTAAACTTTGTAGCAATGAAAAATCAGGGAGAGAAAATATGCTACAGATGTGGATTCTAGAAAAGTTGTTTAGACAAGACAAAATCAAAAAAGCATTGGGGTTAATTGCAAAGGGGAAATTTTGATTAATGAGAATTTAAGGGAATTAAACTTTTCAACTAGAAAGACGACTTGATCGGAGTCAATGTCTTCGCCAACGAAAACATTAGCATTGGGAGAAAGAAAGGAGATAGAGACATTGTTAGGGATGTGACACCTATGATGAATTTTGGTGATGTGAAGTTCGACCTTAGAAGGAGTCCGTGGGATCTAAGAATTAGAAAGGTTGTCTATGAGGGATCGAGGGTGGTTCAAAATTTTCAAAAGAGAAGTTTTTTCTTATAAAATAACAAAAGTAGAATTTGGATATGCCTTCTCCAATTTTATAGGAAAAAGGCAATGATGTAGGAATGGCTTGAAGATAAAAACAACGGAAAGGACGAAACATGCTAAAACCAAACATTTCATGAAGGGTTTAAGAAAAGGTCCAAACTACGTCGCACGACTAAAGAGACAAGAATGATTAGAATGAAGCTTAAAGATTTAGAGATGAAAATGCAAGGGAAGAGACAACAATATTGAAAGGTAAATTGCTTAAAAGTTCTCAAAACTTTTTAAAAAAGACACCATTTGGTCCTTTTTTTCGTTGGTCGGTATCTAATCTTTCAATTCAGAGCAAAATAACTAATTTAACGGAATTTCAAATGGAAATGAATATTTAGACACTAGTTTTCATCGAAATTACTAAAATATCCTTCAAAGGTGGCTTATCCCTCTCACAATTCTTTCCCTCCAAATCTCTCTCTTCCACACAAAAATGTCTAAATAATCGGTTCTTAAAACTAGCGAACACTCTTCATTTTTTTCCTCGTCTGTCTCATTTGCAAACCCAAGCCCCGGAAATGGCAAACCAAAAATTGATTAAGAACAAAACCCACAAGTGAAACAATCATACATTAAAGAAAAAAAAAATTAAATACAAGCCACGGCATAATCAAAATCAATGCAAATCAAGAAGGGAAAAAAATCCAACAAACAGGAAAATTTTTGGAGCTTTAATAAAGATTGTTACTTCCACGATCATAAATTGTAAAACCTCATCGGTAATCCCTGGAACACCATCTTCATCATCATCGTCATCTTGAAACCACAAAAGTTGGAAGCGAACCTGGAGATCTCACTGACAGCTCAGTTCGTATTGTTGGAGAGAAGCGTTAGGTCACTCTTAAAGCCCTCGCCGATCTCGGCCAGATCGTTTTGAATTCAGATCAGAGCCTCTGATCAGCCCCCAATTCTAGCAAATCATCGGTGGCAGTCGGAGAAGGAGCGAGAAAAGCAGCCACGCTGTGGAGTTGGCGGCGGATGGTCTACCCGATCACCGACAGGCCCTTCTTGACGCCGGCATAACATGTCTCCTTTTTCCATTGTCGCGTAACCTCCTCAGTCAAGCCCCGCTCCTATGCCACCATATCCGCCGTCTACATCCCGACGCGCACGAGACCCCTTGTTCAATCTGGGTTTCTTGTTTTTGCTTTTAATTTCGATTTTTTTCCCTCTTTGTTGTGATTGTTCCTGATTTCTTTCTTCTGCTTGATATGAGTTCTTGTTTATTAATTTATTTTCTTATTCTTTTTCTCTTTTTTGTAGTTTTGAGAAAACATTTATCAAAATGCCTTTTTACTTTTAATATCCACATGTACGACTCATGTGATCAAATCTTAAACGGACATCACTTACTCCTTTTTTGCACCTAAATTGAAAGTTAGACCCACTTCAACCAAAAAAAAAAAGAAATTAAATTGTATATTTTTAAAAAGATTGAGAACTTCTTAAATAATGTACTCATGAATGAAAGAAAGGGCTTGAAATAGTGACAGATGTATCAAATAGATGAACAATTAGGATTAGACAGTTAAAAATTAATGGTGTAAGTAAGATCAATTATAGGCAATTTGTAAGCTCTCTATGCCCGTGAATAGGGAGAATTTTATATATTTGTACACTTTTGTTGACTTGAGAATTCATGAGAATTTTTCAGAGGAAAGTAACATATTTAAGGTATATATTAAGAAATTTAAAGAACTCATCCTGCGTGGACTACACTAATAAGTAGTAATTTCATTGAATTAATAACATGATAAAAAACATGACCAAAATATGAGTTTAACATCCAACATCAACATAAAAAAAAATCTAAACAACTACGGATGAGCTTTTTTACAATGGTGAATAAAAATGATAATAGTAATGGCAATGGACAGGAATAACCACCACAGGAAACGTGGCGAGGGGTTCATGGTTAATTTCCTCCTCCGATTAGGGTGTCATTGCCTTATTCGTATCAATCCCAAAGACATTGTAGGATAGGTACGCGATGTTGGAAAATGGCTTAGAGAAACCATTTAAAGAACCATTTTGAGACTCAATGTTGAGTGGGACTTATAATGTGTTAGTGACGAATTAAGACAGAAACTTGTTCACCTTTATACAGAAATCGAAATTATATATATATATGCTCAAAATGGTGTAGGGATAAATGAGGAATTTATACCCAAAGTGTTCATGTGAAATTGAAAAGAAACTGAAAAATCTCTTCTACCATGGAAAAGAGAGGAAGACCATGATCTTCTCTGAAGATAATAAAATGGACTTTCCAATTCTACTTTTACAATCATAATAAGTGTTATATGGAAAAAATTATGAATGATTGTTTTTATAGAAAACTTTAAAAAATGATACTCCATAGGATTTTGGATTTTCAAACAGACCAAAAATTAATTAAAATTTAAAACATGTTTTTCAAAAGTTAATCATAATTTGAAACATTTTTTTTTTATTGAAAATAACATCATTGGTAAAAGAAAATCTTATCACTGATCTACAATATGTAGCTGCACCATCCGAACCAATTGTCAAGTGACTAACTGTCTATGGTAATAAAAAATTAATATTGGTAATTGATTAGATTATTTTAAAATTTTCAACATGAATAATTGTACTCAATGAAACACAAGATTGAACAACCTTGTGGTTGTTCGATAACTATTTAAGCCGTGTCATTCAAATTTTATTAATTTTAACCATTTTTTGTTGACTTGTTTATACATGGTGGCAAAAAAATTGACAATGAATACGTTCGTCTAAAACTCATATCGCCAACAAAAATTTTTTCTTCTCTATGCCAGTTTTGAGTTTTGATATTAATTCAAAACTTTCTTTCTATCTCTTCTTTCTTTCTTTCTTTCTTTCTTTCTTGCTAAATGTTAAAAAAGTTAAGCTTTTGAGGAACACTAATGTGCATCATTTCGTTTGTTAGTTTTTTTTTTGTTTTTGTTTTTAAGTTCAAGCTCCAAACATAATGCTCACAATTTTATTAGCACTTTAATTTCATGGAAGTACTTAAGAAACATCAAAACCCCAATCCTGTGCTCCAAATCACTACTCACACACATAGCAATAATGCATACATGAAACAATATTTACTTGGATATGGCCCACTCTTTCTGGTGATTTCAACAAAACTTATGAATGTACAACGTTATTCAGGAAACCTATAAGCAAACTAATTTTATCGGTAGAAATTTTTCCTTTGCGGAATATGATCTTAATTACTTTGAATGCTAAACAGATGAAAAACAACCATTCAATGAAAAACAAATATCAATTAAGCACACTACTCAAACAACCATTAAACATACGGTCTCTTGACGTAGCAACAAAATAGCAACATATAGAACCAAGTCCTCGTTTGAAGCCAAAAAAAAAAAAAAAGAGAGCATTTTGAGCATTCAAATTGGTCAGCAAGTTTGCAATCAAAGTTGTTTGTATAATACAAGTCTACCATAAAAGCCAAACTTTTGCAATTGACAGATTTTTTAATACACTCAAAATATAAATACCTCTTGTTCGTGGGATTTACTAATTTTAACTATTGTTAATTAATATTAATTTATTATATAAGCATCTTTTAATTAGATCATTCAGACTTTATTGAAATAAAAGTAAAAAAATAAAAACAATGAGTAAGTCATTTCCTTCATATGACTTTCTCACTCTGTTATTTGGACAAATTATTCCTATTTTTAAAATACCTATGTCCAATTAGAGCTCCAAGAGGGCTTTTTTAAAACTGACTTTTTTAAAAAATTTAATTCAATCAATGACCTTTTTTTTGTTTTGGTTTTTGAGCATAAAAAAACTAGCTTTTTGGATATCAAAATAGTTTTATTTTTTTTTATTTTTATCCTAGTTAAGTTTCTCTCTTCGATACAGTTTTTTTTTTTAAAAAAAAAAAAACTAAATCAACTCCAACGAGAAAAAAAAAACCTTTTTTTTTATGTAAAAAAAAAAAAACATTTACTTAATTTCAAATATTTTTTAACCATTTTTTTAAATTTACCCGGCGAGGAGCTCTAATAGGACATAGGTATTTTAAAAATGGGAATAATTTGTCCAAATCACAGAGTGAGAAAGTCATACTAAGGAAATGAGCCTTCTGCTGCTCTGCATCTTCTTTCCCGACTCTGGAATGGAATCGTGATTCGGATTTCAATTACCCCAAACCGTTAGTTCCCTTCGTTTCTTCTACATAGTCCCTTCTTTACCCTCGGCAGAAAATTTCAAAGGAATCAATTTCTTCGCCAATTTGAGCTCAGTTTCTGGGTTTAGGGTTTATGTTCTGAAAAATCGTCTAAATTCTTATGTCGGTCTCCAAAGATCTATACCCCTCTCAGGACGACCTTCTCTACGAAGAAGAGCTTCTGCGAAACCCCTTCAGCCTCAAGCTATGGTGGCGCTACCTCATTGCCCGGTCGGATTCGCCGTTCAGGAAGCGCTTCATCATCTACGAGCGTGCCCTAAAGGCCCTCCCCGGAAGCTACAAGCTCTGGTACGCCTATCTCCGCGAACGCCTTGAGCTCGTCCGCAATCTCCCAGTCACTCACTCCCAGTACGAAACCCTGAACAACACCTTCGAGAGAGCCCTCATCACCATGCACAAGATGCCTCGAATCTGGATCATGTACCTCCAGACTCTGACCGAGCAGAAGCTCCTCACTCGGACCCGCCGGTCCTTCGACAAGGCTCTCTGTTCGCTTCCCGTCACCCAGCACGACCGCATTTGGGAACCCTACCTCGTCTTCGTCAGCCAGAAGGGCGTCCCGATCGAAACCTCGCTTCGGGTTTATCGGAGGTATTTGAAATATGACCCTACTCACATTGAAGATTTTATTGAATTCTTGATTAATTCTAGCCTTTGGCAAGAGGCGGCCGAGAGATTAGCTTCTGTTTTGAATGACGATCAGTTTTATTCGATTAAGGGAAAGACTAAGCATAGGTTGTGGTTGGAGTTGTGCAATTTGCTCACTAAACATGCTACTGAGGTTTCGGGGCTTAATGTGGATGCCATTATTAGGGGCGGGATTAGGAAGTTTACTGATGAGGTTGGACTGTTGTGGACCTCGCTCGCTGAGTATTACATTAGGAGGAATTTGCATGAGAAGGCTAGGGATATTTTTGAGGAGGGCATGACGACTGTGGTTACAGTCAGAGATTTTAGTGTGATTTTTGATTCGTATACACAGTTTGAAGAAAGTATGCTGGCGCATAAGATGGAGGATATGGACTCAAGCGATGATGAAGAGGAGGAAGGACAAGGTGCTGAAGAGAATGGTGGCGAGGAGGACGATGGAGATGTTCGTTTGGATGCAAGTTTGTCTGTGGCTGAACTTGAGAAGAAGTTCCTTGATGGGTTTTGGTTACATAATGACAAGGATGTAGATTTGAGGTTAGCTCGTTTTGACCATCTGATGGATAGAAGGCCAGAATTAGCTAATAGTGTTCTTTTGCGGCAGAATCCACATAATGTGGAGCAGTGGCACCGAAGGGTGAAGCTCTTTGAGGGTAAT